>CAUYON010010327.1:0-35127 GCA_963573935.1 Arctocebus calabarensis | reverse complement strand
AGGGAGGGCAATTAGTGGGATCATACCTACGGTGCATCTTAGCAGGGTGCTGGTGAAACTTATTAAATTTAGAATATCAATGTCTTCATATAGTGATTAAGAAAATGCCATGAAGGCTACCTCTAACAGTACGATCAAAATATTTCTGATTGTATATGAAGTAAGCACATTGTGCCCCATGATTGCACCAATGTACACAATTATGATTTAATAAAATTATTTTTTAAAAATCACTCTCTATCACCTTGTAGTGAATAAGCACAATTACGAAAAATATCTAAAATGTTAGGTTAACTAGTATTTTGCTAAAGGGAAAACCTATTAAGTAAGATTTTATTAACTTTTCTGTGATAGAAGCAAGGTGGGGAGTCTGTGAATTGCTGGGTAAAAATTTAGATTTTTAACTTAAAGTCCTTAATTATATTTAAAGGCTTCTTAATTTTGAATTTTAATTATTTTTTTCGTGATAAACTTTGCTGATGGTTAATTTCTACATCTTTGTGAAAATGTTATTTATAGTTGATGGAGATATTTTGCTTATGTGACATCCTTCAAGATCTGAGAGTACATAGACACACACATCCTTTCTTTCCAGAAGGAAATCAATTCATTATTATTATTCTTATTGCCAATGTGCTAATTACATTATTGCCCAGAGATTTGGAGAAAATGATGGACATTTGCTAAAGGATATTTTAGCCTCTCAATTTCTCATTAGAATTTTCTAATTTCTCTTTAGAACCTAGACTTGCTAAGTTGAAACACATTTAAAAAATTGCTTTTGTAGAACGTGTGGTGTCAGAGGGCATAAGTTTCAGGTTTACCTTTGGCAAAAGAGCACGGTTTTTCCAGTACAGAAAAAAGATATAATAATGGAATTTTCCCTCTTTTGATGAATTGCCAGTCTGGGAGGAAGCGGTTGGGAAATGGTGGCCCATCAGCCAGAAAACCTCAAGAACAACCTTTAATAAGCACTCATCGGTTGAACACCTATTATTATGGGGACTGAGCTCCCTGGGAGAGCGCCATTCTGCCTCCATCTGACATTCAGAGTTGTCAGTAAGAGAATGAATGAGACAGTCTGAAAAACTGCCCAACACAGACTAAAGAAGGCTTCCTTTGGAATAAAGAATAAAAAACTAAAATTGGAACATTTCATTATTTTCAAAAGAGTTCTATAGGTGAAACTGGAATTGTTACAATGACTTTGATTAACTTGCGAAAAATAAGATGTAGGGTATTTTATGTGTAGCAGGTTTAAATGCCCCAAATTTTCACTATGGGATTTTTGAGACCCTAAGAAGGAGAGATGTGAGAGTATCAACAGTTGGCTTTTGGACCTTATTTTTGAAAAGCCAGAGAAAGGTTCAAAATGTCTAGATCACTTAAAGGGACTGTTCCTTTAAGTATGATTTCTTATGTCATTTTTCCATCAGGAAGTAGGGAAGTGGTCAATTTCTCACACAGTTCCACAATCTTCAACAAACACAACTTATGACTGGATTCTTTTGCACCACAAGACGTAAATTGTCAGTTCCCCAACCAGCTGGTGGTTTCAGTGGCTGGGGAAGGGCTGTCAGCCAGTCTATGGGTTGAAATGCTGGCGACCAAGCAACATTGGCATGGAAAGATGAAGTCGCTCAAAGGCCATTATTTCACAGGCTAGACCCTTCTTGGCTCTGAAGAAGAAAGGAAAAATAAATCGTCTTGGTGCTTAGTATATGAGGAAGTGAAATCAAGAATTAGCACCAAAAAAAAAAAAAAAAAAAAGAATTAGCATGTGTGTGGGGAGAAAAACTTTCACCAGGAATGTAGGAAAGAAACAAGATGAGCATACAGTTAGGGGATTTCATTTCCAAGTCTGGCGGTCTTCTCAGTTAGCTGTAGATGTTTGATAATATCTCTTAGCAAATTGTAAACTCTCTCCAAAGAACCAAGTAGGCACTGGGCAGATTTTTGTTAAATGAATGAATGAGTGGATACCTAAACTTTGACTGTGTTTATGTTTAGTACCAGAATTATGCCAGGTTAAATAATGAAATGTGACATGCTCTGGTCTTGATTATTAAAGGCAGCTCATAGAAGGACCTGAGAAAAGGTCATAATTCTGACTTACATAATTAAAATTAATGTGTTATACTGAGTTATCGTTATTCTTTTTATTTTCATGTGAACACACAGTTTAGAGAGTTGAAAACCATCATTGCCCTGGTATGTCGCACTTCCCAGAGGTAATTATTTTCCCTTTTTAGCTGTTTCTTATATATTTCTACACATACCTAAATAATATACTTATGGTGCTAGCTCTAGCTTTTCAAATTTAATAATCATCTCTTAAAACACAATGAAATGTGAGATTCGAGCTCTTTAAATTAAATCCTTCCCCCTTATCGCACATTATCTCCTCAACTTTCTGATATTATTATTATTAGCTTTTCGGAGCTGAGACATGGTTTTCATCTCACTTTTGCATTGGAGTCCCTGTTTCATAAATTTCTTAACTTTTCCTTGATTTTCGTTTTGATTTTGGTATAATATATCCTCCAGTAGTTTATTGGAAAAGAACACTTGGGCGATAAATATCTGACAGTTTACATATTTTCAATGGTGTACCCCATGCAAAATTGGCTACGTACTGAATTTTAATTTGGAATTCATTTTTCCTCACAAGATTGAAGACATTGTTCTTTTGTCTTCTAGCTTCCTGTGTTATTATTGAAAAATTATAAGTCATCTTTGCTTCTCTCTTCTCTCTCTGTCTCTGTTTCTGATTCTTTTTGGCTATCATTAGTGTTTAAAAATTTTATGATGATGTACGCAGATGTGGGTGTATTTATTCCATTGGAGGGCATCCAGAGGATGCTATCAATCTGGAAACTCATGAGTTTTGGGAAATTGTCTTGGATTTTTTTTTTTTAAGTTTTTGCCTTTTGGGGGAGGTTCCTATTATTGCTTTTGGGGGCTGGAATAATAGCCTATTTCTGTCTCTCTCATTATGTTTTTCATTTTCCTCTTTTCATTTTTCCATCTTTCTCCCCTTATTTCCTTATTTTTTTCTCCTCAGTGTTCTCTTTCAAGCCTGCTTGTATTTCTAAAATTGAAATTTTAATTTATTAGAGCTCTTCCTCTGCTCTTCATTATTTTCTTCAAAGAAGATCCTGTTCTTATTTCATGGATGAATTATATCCTCTGCCTTTCTGAGGATATTAATGATACTTTTCATATCATTGCACAATATCTGTTTCATTCAAATTGCCTTTGTCTGTTCACTCTTAACTCTTTTTTATTAGAGACATTCCTCAGATGTCTTCAAGCCCTTGGCCATTTGCTCATATTGCAAAGTGGGATGCTGTAAAGCTGATTGGCATTCATTCTACATTGATTTGTCTGAGCTTTTTTGTTGGAAAATTCTCAGTAGCAATATTTGTCAGTCTTTTGTGTTGGTGAGATTCTAAAAATTTGCTACTGAAAGTGTGGATTGTGGCCACCCGTATCCACATCACCTGAAAGCTTATTAGATACAGAAGCTCCGGCCTCACCCCAAACCTGCTGATTAGAATCTGTTGTTTAACAAGGCCCCTGGGAAAGGGGCATTACCCTGGAGAACAATCTTCTATTCATCTGCTTGGTGAATGTAAGACTGGACATCAGCCTTGTAGGACGCCAGTGGGGGAGGGAGCACAGCTCAGGAGTTTCCACATTTAGATGATGACCTTTTAAGTAGTTTGATTATACAGCAGTGTCCCGGCTTGCAGAGTTGCCTAGAGATTATGTCTAAATCAGTTCAGGAAGCCGTAACACAGTACCATAGACTAGGTGGATGAAGCAGTAAATATTTATTTTTCACAATTCTGGAGGCTGGGAAGTCCGAGATCAAGGTGCTGGCAGGTCTGGTATCTGGAGAGGGCTCCCTTCCTGGTTTGTAGACGGCTGCTTTCTTGATGTGTCCTCACATAGTGGAGAGAGAGATGTCCTATGTCTCTTCTCTTTTTGATAAGAACATTAATCCCATCAAAGGGCGCCCACCATCAATATCTAATGTGACCCTAATCACCTTCCAAAGGCCTCACTGCCAAATATCATCACACTGGGGATTAGATATTCAACATAAGAATCTTGGGGGGACACATTGGGTCCTTAGCACCTGGTGTCCCTCTGTGTTAGTCTTTTCAAACAGTAAGACTTCAGTTTTCTATGAAATTGAGCAGATCATCTGGTGGTCTAGCTGCTGCTTCATCCTCTTCAAGTTTTTGTCCCACCCTCCTGATGTACCAGGTAGATCCAATTTCTGAGTAAATCATCCTTCTATTTTTCTGGCAGTTAAGACTTTGTATGTCTTCCCTTCTCTTCCATTTTTATTTTCTTTATGAATTTTAAAGATCCTGATGCTTTGCTTTTAGTGAGTTTTAAATGATCACAGAACCAAACATGTAGATTTAATTCACTGTCTTTACTCTGAGGTAGATTAATTAATCTTTAAGGTTCCTTCCGACTGTCAGTTTTTACATGTCAATTTCTCAATTATCACTTATTTTGCTATCTTTATAATTTATTTTTACTCCACTGCTTAAAAAAAAATGAGCCCTTTCATTTACATTTGCTTCATATAAGCAGCAAAAAATGTGTTAAAAGCATTTATGTGTGCAGAAATCTTCCTCCAATATCCTTTTTCAAAAAAATTTTTTTAGGTCTATAGAGGTTATTTTTTAAAGGCATGAGTTTAATTTCAACCCAGCTCTCAGGTCAAAGTAAGTTATTATCAGCAGAATTCAGGGTGTTAGAGTTTCAGAAACATAAGAGCAATAGGTATTATTTTTTACTTTTACCCTTCAGTAATTACATGGCATTTAAATTCAGTGTTAAACAGTGTGCTACCAATCAGTCATAATTTCACATAAAACTTAGCATTTAAAAATTTTTATTACAGTTGGACCTACTATTTGGTGAGTAGTAAATTGAGGATTTGAGAGACAAGTGATTCATTACAATGATAACTTATTGACCACTCTGCAAAGTATGGATTATAAGATGATTACATTCTCATAATTATTATTTATGGCATCCATGGAAATGATGGAACAAGAACATAGTCAATATCAAGTGTTTCTTTTACACATATATGTAGAATAGGAACCAAAAAATACGCCTATTAATAAAAGATCTCCCAATTGAAGATTTTCAGTCTATGTTAAAATAGTAGTTCTTCAGCCTTAAAATACATCTAGGTTTAAACAAAACTTCCTGTCTTTATTTGCTACAGGACCTTTATTTGCCTCCTGGATAGCACTTTAAATGCTCCCATAGAAACAAGGAGGCAGGGGCTGAGCCAGTTTTGTGATACTTCTGTACAGTGCCAAGTTTGTATCTCCTGAGTGTCACTCAAAACTTGACACACACTCGATCAATAGTTTCAAAATAATCCAAGTCGATTAGATAAGCTGTACTTCCTTTCATCAATAATTTTTAACCAGTCTTCCAATTTTCACCTGAGTTGCTTGGGTTTTTACTTTACTCCTGCTTTAGATTCTGCAAAGGTATCACTTCACTAGTTTGCCTTACAACCAGAGATTAGTTCAGTTACTAAACATGTGGGAACTTGAGCTCCCTCTTACTTACCTCTTAAAATAAACTTGCCCCTGGGTATTAACATAGTGAAGAAATGACTAAGCCTAGATGATCCAGATTGATTTAGGGGCCTGGTTCTTTTTCCTATTGAATCTTTATTATCGGAAAGCTCTCTTTAAGAAAGTGTTTCCTTTTCTTAGTGTCATATATCCTGGTGTCATTTAAAGCAAAATCAAAGCATCTTAAGTGTTATTCAGATTTTCTTTGATGATTTGTATAGTGCCTCAGGTTTCTTATTTCAATTATGTTCTGCTAAACTGTTGACATAGGAGACATGAAGAGATGAGAGTAAATGTCAATTTGATGGCATGTGTCTACATTTTTTTTAACGGCAAATGATTTATTATAGCTCTTTTACATTTAAATGAATGGATTTTTGTAGTGGATATATGTAGTTGAAGCTTTCACTGTATTGACAGATTTTAACAAATCTTGGGAAGGAGCCTATAGTCCTGTGTGTCCGTCACAGAAACTAATTAACTACTAAACACACAGCCAAGGATCAGTTACAGTTGTGATGTCTGGTATCACAGTCTGCACTGCTGTAGCAAAATGCTCACAGATTGGGTGGTTTAAGCAACAGACATATTTTCTTACAGTTCTGCTCACAGATTGGGTGGTTTAAGCAACAGACATATTTTCTTACAGTTCTAGAGGCTAGAAGTCCATGATCAAGGCAGCTGCCAATTTGGTTTCTGGGAGGGCTCTCTTCCTGGTTTGCAGACGGCCTCCTCCTTGATGTATCTTCACTTGGCATTTCCTTGGTGTGGCCAGGCTGATGGGGAAAGGGGATAGTGAACAGGTACCCTCTGAGATTTCTTCTTATAAGAGAACTACCCCTACTGGATCAGGGTGCCACCCTTCTGACCTCATTTAACTTTCTTTACTTACTTAGATGCCCCATCTCCAATTATAGCCTGGGGATAGGACTCTAACATGACAAACAGGAGGCAGATACAAACATTCTGCCTGTAAAATCTGGTGTTTAAAATTTGTTGTGTTTATCATTTTCACTTGGTCTTGTTAATTCATTAAGGCTTAAATTCTAACGTTTTCAAAAATAAACTACTACATAAGTTTTATTTCTTTATTTTAATAGGTAAGATTGGCATTTAATGATTTTTGTGACAATGAACATTATATGAAATATAAGAAGAAAGTCATTTTTGATTCTCAGCTGTTTTTGACTCCATTACAGAAACATAACTTTCAAAGATTTTCAGTAGTGCTGTATGTTTGTTTTTATGCTTTAAAGTTAATTTATTTTCAAGATAAATTTTCTCTGTCTTCCATCATTTAGTTTATTTAAGAGGCAATGCACTTTGAGCGATTTTATATTTGCTTCTTTCAATTCCTATTCCATATCCTTGGCCTTAAAGATGAAGTAGTAGGTGTAGGCTTTTATAGATGAAGAAACTGAGGCATAGAGAAAAGAGAAAAAAGAATTTTGGTACATTAATCTGTAGAATATGCTGTTTTTTCCTTTTGTCAAATTATGTAGTTTGAGGTGTGGTTGAGACTTGAACCTCATTCTGCTGGAAATGATTTAACAGAGGAATTGATTCTAAACCTGATGGAACAGACAGTCCTAGCAGAAGAAATGCTGTGGGACTCACTGGGACGTCTGACCTCCCTCTTTTCAATAAGCTACCCAGAACCTGGAAGCAATCTTTGCACAACCTGAGGGTTGAGATCAGTTTTCACAGAATGACTGAAGGTCAGGCTGGTGGGTGTCCATTTTGTTTTTCAGTGGGTCTTTTTGTTAGTTTACAGCCAACTCATTGCAAATGGTATTTAGCAACATAAACACAAAAATGTTGAATTGTGTAAATCGATAAAATAATGGATTATTTCAAATTAGCGTGGTGTTGGTTGTTAGCTCCCACTGTAGAACAAGAGTGAAGCTGCTGTTCCGTGTCTGAGTCATTGTGAAGCTTCCTGTGATAACTGGCTCTCCATAAATTCCTGAACCCCCTTCTCTTTGAACTGGGTCAGTTCAGTGAGACAAAGCATATGAAAGCATCCACTGCCCTTTGACAAAGAGCAAAACAGAAATTTCTAGTGTTGTTATCATTAGTCCAAAATGCATGGTCCCTAATACCCTGCCAAGCGCTGCAATTTGACCTTTTGATAACAAATGATGAGGACTTTCCCCAGTAGAATACATGTTTTCATTTTTACTAAAATGGGATCTGTGGAAAGTCTTCTTAAAAGAATGGAGTCCTCTGAGATAATATCTTAGAATTTTCTTCCTTGAGTAAGAGGTAAAAACACTTCATGTGACTTATTTTAATCCTAGAGTCCCTGAGTAGTCATGTTTGGCTGACTTGTGACAGATATATTCAAAACCACCCCTCCATTCTGTGAGTCTTTGGCTATTTATAAGTCTAATCACCTTCACAGTCTTTTATCTTCTAGAATATCACAAACTCCTAGGTTTGTTTCAGCTATGAAAACTGACTACCTTTTGCAACATAACCCAGAAATACCAACAATGGGAATAACAGTCTAATCTTAGTTTTTCACTTCTATGGTAGGATAGTGAAATTAATCTGTATGTTTTTGTACAGTATAGTTAAAAATAGAAGTCAGTGTTTATTAGTTAAATTTTTGATAGACAGCAATAACAACAGCAAATATCCCCCCCCCTCCACTGAGATGCCTATTCAGCATCTAGCAGAAAGGTTTTTATATTTAACCAAAAATAAAAGATGTGCTGTAAAAATTCCCTTTCTTATTAATTTGTTGGAGCATGACGTAAGATCGTAAGGAAATGAGCTACACAGTTGTTGATATGACTGAATAGACACTGAATCGTTACATAGTCACCTCTTTAATGAACAAAGAACATCTATATCTGCAAAGTCTATCTTAGCACTAAATCTGCTGAAATTTAACTATATTATTATAAAGAGTTCATTTTAGCCCTTCGTAGTAGTCGCTGAAGACCTATCCATTTTCCGATGTTAACATATTTTTTATACCTCTTGTATGTTCTTTAGAATATTTTGGTTAATCTAAAATTGTATGTGTCGCATTTAATGATATACAGCCCCTTCTAAGTACCAGGTGTCCTCAGGTACCTCCTCACTTAATAATGAGAAAGTTCTGAATCTCTGCTCTTCACTGAGGGAGTTACTTGATATTTTTAAGTATCAGTAGTAGATTCCTTAGCAATCAGATATACAGTAGGTCAATGCTGAATTTCATTTTTCAATTAATTCTTTCTTCTAAATTAATTTAGCCAAGCTGGGAAGAAAGACATACTGTTTATCTTGTGGAAAAATGAAAAGGAAGAAGGAATAGTTTTCTTTAATTATGTTAAGTGTTCCTGCTTTGATCTATGTGGCTTTGTTATGCCCGTTATTGCTTTGTATTCTGAGGACGAGTGACTACTTAAGTTTTTTTGAGGTCCGAGTCAGGTGTTGGGTTCTAGTCCACTGGACTAGAACACTTTGCTGCTGAGAGGTAAAGATATGAAGTTTTCTAGGAGAACAGCTAACCTTACTCAGGAATTTTAGGTAACACAAAGGAACCAATATCCCAGCGAAAGGAGAATGTTCACACAGCTTCCTTTCTTCTGCCTCCCCTCCTATCTGATTTCTCCTTTGGTTCTCGGTATTTTCTGGCGCCCTAGCTTGAAGCTATCTCTCCTATAGCCTCGCTGCTAAAGGTGTGGCCCACGGATCCAGGTGGCAGCATGATTACCAGAGGGCTTTCAGAAATGCAGAATTCCAGGCCCATCTTGGACATACTGAATTGGATCTGCATGTTAGCAATTCCCCCCACTTGCCCTCAGGTTAATCCTGTGCCTGTTTGAGAAATAGAGTCCTCCATTTTTCTAAGTACTTGTCTGCTCAGCCTATCACCTCAATAATTAATCTCAGTAGTTACGATAGTAAGTAGGCTTCACCTATAGGGAAATAAATCAATGTAAATAAATGTGTGCCTGTGATGTGGTCCTGCAGTTTGCCATAAGAGGGCCTGTTCCTATGGATTTTCAAGGTGTCAATCAAGAAAGAGCAGAGGATACCACTCTCAGGTTCACATACGCATCTTGCATGTAATTCAAATTCCTAAAATATTTCAGGTCCTGTTATCCCTAATTTTCATTGTGTATCCCCATCCCAAGGTTTCTCATGGCTGGTGGCTATGTTGGCTACCACTATACAAGGTCTGGTGTTGGGTGCGGTTCTAGTGAAAGAGAGAAACGCATAGTGTAATGACACTGAACGGCCAGCCAACCTTAGTGTGGGAGCCCAAACTGAACCTGACCTCTGAGGACCCAGCCTCAGGTGGCAGCTGGGCAAGGACTGGTGGTGAGACCTCAGACTGCTTTACCCATCTGCAGTGGAATTTCTTCATTTTTTCTGGGTAGATGCCCAGTATTGGGATTGCAAGACCAAATGGGAAGTCTAGTTTGAGTTCCTTGAGGATTCTTCATACTTCCTTCCAAAGAGGTTGCACTAGCTTCCAGTCTCACCAGCAGTGTTAAAGTGTTCCCTTCTTTCCATGTCCCGCAGGCATCTGGAGTCTTGAGACTTTGTGATGTGGGCCATTCGCACTGGAGTTAGGTGATATCTCAGGGTGGTTTTGATTTGCATTTCTCTGATGATTAGGGATGATGAACATTTTTTCATATGTTTGTTAGCCATTCGTCTGTCTTCTTTAGAGAGAGAAAGATCTATTCACGTCTCTGGAGGTGATGTTTTTAAATCATGTTGGATTCCTTTCCAAAGGGTCCCTAAGCCCTGAGTAGAATCCAACTTTCTTCCTCTCTGTGCGGTCCTGGGGGTTATGGTTCCTGCTCACTTCCTCTCTTTATCTCAGACCATTCTGCTGTTGTTCCTTCCCCTCCAGACATACTAGTCCTCCTTCCTCTCCTCCAGTAGAAGGCTGTTTTCTGCCTCCACCATGTTGTGGCTGCTTCTTTGTATCGCTGGGCCTTTGAAAAGTTTGAAGCTATTAAATAACATGATTGGATTTATGAATGAATGAGTGAATGAATGAATGAATTTCCATTGAGTTGAGGAGCAAGGATTTTTTTTCTCATAAATAGAACCTTAGGCATTTTGCAGAGAACTTTGAAATGTTTTAAATGTCTCTTATTGGCAAGAGGCATTTCTAAGTATACTTACAAAGAGTTTAATAAATATGTAGAGTTAGGATTAGCATTCTCAGGACAGATCTGAATCCAAGCTTAGAAACTTGAAATTTACATATAAATAGAAAATGAAATCAGTTTTCTAAACAGGTGTTTTTGAAAATCCAATAACAGGTTAACAAACCTGAGATTTATAGAAAAACAGAGAATATGTTTGACTTCATTTTAATTAAACTTCATAAAGTATTTGATTGATAAATGAGAAAGGAACAAGGCATTCTCTGAGCATTCCAAATAGCATTGAAAGATGTTGACAGCTTAAAAAAAAAAAAAAAGAAAAAATCTCAGGCTGCCTGTTACCCAGCCAAGTAATTCATTACACAAGACAGGTTAAAACACTCCACTCCAGAGCAGTGTGTTGGGAGATGTGAGACATTATGTAAAGTTAAAGTGAGAACATGGTGATGTATTTTCTTCTCCTTACTCACATGCCATTTTTTGTAAGCAATATACTTGAAAGTTTGTCCCAGAACATTTTGCTTTCCCCCGGGGACCTGTGGAAGAAAATTATCTGCACAGAATAGAAACACGTTAATATGTGTTGATTTATTCTAAAGGAGATGCAGGTGTATTACTTTTGAGTGATACTGGTAGAGTTTAAGGCAAATACTGATTTCTGTGCATGAACAGTGGAAGTGCTCAAGGCAAGTCATCACTGATTTTTTTAAAGTAGGTTGGGGGATATTTATGTTTAATTTAAAAAGGGAGGTATCAATGAAACATATGTAGCTATTTTACTATCTACTTTTCTCAAGTTTTCTCTTTCAAATACTGCTCTTCTTAAGGTTATATTATTTGAGCTAATAGAACAAGGCTGTTAACTAGGTTTAACTGAAAGACAAGTGAGGTTAATGTCATTTGGCCCCCAACCCAGACATGGAACAAATCACAGTGGTTGGTACCATCATAGACTAACCTACCTGACAGATCAGTTGCTTATTTCCAAAGAAGCTCTTTCCACCTTTAACCCACTCCCCAAATTATATTTATGCAACTTTGCCACCATTCTGTACACCTGTAACTAACACTCTTGCTTTCCTTTCCCCTTTTCTGGTATGTCAAATGCTTGTCTGACCTTTCACTGAAATATTTATCTCACTTCCCATGAAGTATTTTTGGGATGACGTAATCGTACCCTTCCTTTGGCCCAGCATGCCCCACATACATATCTTTAAGTTGATTGAAATTTAAATATTGGGGTGCATTTGTCATCCTTCTTTACTCTAGATTGATTCTCTGAGTTTTGATATGGTCGTTTTTTTTCATTTTATTTTTGGTCAACACAACGTAGGAGGATAGAATTGTAAACTCTTTTGTGTAGTTGATTCCTTTTCCCCTGTCTTGTTTAAAATTTAGACTTCAACTACCAAATAATGGCACTTTTTCTTCTAGCAGGCTTTATTAATGATGAATAAATTTCTTGTTTTTCCCTTGGTTTGGCACCAGATTGATCATTTACATGACTGCTGTTGTTGGAATATAATCTGTCATGTGAACCTGCTCTTCTTGTGTTAGCATTTTACAAGCTTAATATTCCTGAAAGCCTTTCCAAGCCTAATTGATAACTGAGGGAAATACAGAATTGGAAAATACCTGATACATACAAGTATTGCTTCCAGGAAAGGTGATGGCATTCTAGTAATGTATAGGAATTTGAAGCTTGGGTTAACTAAAAATTTCCTACTATTTTTTTGCACTAGCATTCATAAGTTTTTCTCCTGAATCATTTATAACTTAGAGAAATTATGTTTGATCCTCTTTTCAAAATCAAATAATCTTAATACTGCCATCTACAAACTGTGAGAATTGACTGAATGTAATACAGGAGCACCTGTATAAGTTGACCACTCAAGGGACTGTAACAGACTGGTCAACATGAGGGACTAGGCCTACTGTGCTGATAAGTATATGTGATGCATGTCTGATCCATGAAAATTAGGTCAACTTAAAGAGGTGGCCAGTGTCAGAGAGGTCAACCATGGAAGTTCCATTGTATTTTGGTTTGTGTCTGAAGTACCAAAATAGAATATTTACTTCATTGTGATTTCTAAGATTAGCATACTCCAACCGATGCTACAGAGATATTAGAAAGGAAATCTTTAGTATATGACATCATTTCTAAAATTGTATAATTGGCAAAGATAAAGTATGTTAGTGTTCTCACTGTGTAGAGATGAAGTCAAATGATGTATTGTTTTCAGTATTCTTATTTTCTGGGCAATATATTTAGAACAGGTGATAAGCTCTAAAATGTTTATATTGGCAACCTCGAAAATAGGGTTATTGATCCCATATTTAGATGTCTGGCAAAATAAATCCAGTTGGCTGTGGTTCAGTTTGAGAAAGAATGACTAAATAAGAGAATACCTGGGAGATGATTAGCAGAATGTGGAATTAAAAAAAAAAAAACAAACAGTGAAGTATGCTGTGAAACTTACCATGGAAAACATGGTATGCTGTTATCTCCTCCCCAACATAAATGAATGTTCTTCAGATATTGCTTATTTATAAAATAAAGGAAGTAATTCCTGCCTTAGTAATCTCCTGAGCATTAGTGACTATCTAAAAAATAATCATTTGACAATATCCTTGAAAGTAGTTCTTGCCCAATAATGAAAGATACTGGTTAATTATTTTACAAAATTCAGGTGTTTTTCTTAGCCTTTTACTAAAGTAGGGCCCAGCCAAGCCTGGAATTTTCCTAAACTTGTAATAAGTATTTAAAGCAAACTAGGTCTCTAGTTCACCTAGAATTTACTTTTATAAGTAAAAAACTTTTTTCAATAAAGTAGTTCAAAGATAAAGAGAGAAGCAATTGGATTCTAAAAGTGTGAGAGCTCTGCTCATCTGTAAGTGTTGACAGATTACTTTTGGAATGTGGATTGCCATCTCATTTTGGTGTCTTAATCCTTGTTTGTATGTTTGAGGGGTATATATCACAAAAGTTGAAGTCTAATTTTAGTACAGTTTTTACTGTCTTGATTTCTTTTTTTAATGTAATTTTGTTGATTGTGGATTATTTACAATGTTATTTAAATTATGTAATCAGCGTAAATACATGCAATCATGCAATTTAATTAGGGAACTGTATTTAGGAAAGTAATGACAGAATTCAGACATTGATGGCATTTTAGAAATTCTTGGGGAACTGCTACTTGGATGAATGGCAGTAGATATTCAAATTTAAATATTTCTCATTTCCAGAAAAATGTGAAAAAGTCTTATTAAATTCAGTGGAGTCAGATATATTATTAAAAATATGATATAGTTTGTGAATAATCAAAACATTTTAGCTAATTTTATGCTAATGTTCATTTCTATTTCTAATCATTTTGCAGTGTTTGAGTTAATGTTTTCTCATTCTTGGGAATGGGAAAGTAACAAGATAATTTGTTTTTCAACTGAAAAACAGTAATTAAACATGAATCAACATTTTTTTTCCCATATCAAGATATTTCACCCCTAATACGAGCATGAGTTAATTGTAAAGGGAAATGGGAAGTTGGTCATGGCATGGTCTATCTGATTTAAATTGGTACAATTTACAAAATATAATCTGATCTGATAGAAGCCTATGTGTTGGCTGTCATCTGTGGTCATTGCATAAAATAGCCTGGACTCAACATTGGGCTATTATGTTTCTGACCCCACAGACTGAATATGGTGTTGTGATAATACGGAATCAGATTGAGTCTATCAGACATCTGGCAGCCTTGATTTGGTGGAAGACCCTGGGTGATTTGGGCCCCAAGCATTTGGAGAGCATGCCTGACACTGGGCACTGTTATAATAATTGATTCCATCTGGCCTCTTATGGCTCAGAATTTTCACATTTTTCTTAGCAAGACTATTGGCTGTGATGGGTTCTTGTTTACAGAAGTTCCCATCTCCCCTGATTGGCAGAGTCAGCCTTTTCATGTGCTAGGACTTAGTTCTCACTGTAAAGCCCTTATTGTAAAGTGGGTCATTACCAGTACTGGAAGCAAGAGCAGTTTAGGACTGTTAATGATAAATAGGAGAGTTAAGGTAAGGTATTTCACCAAGTAATTTTAGTTGTTTGTTGTGTTATGGATTCAGTGAACTATCATCATTCATAATTTTCACTAACAAAATAGAAAACCTGAACGCAAATGTGGAATATTTAATAAATGAGTCAAATATAGCCTAAAATATATCAATGAGATATTTAGCTCATCGGTAGAATCAGAGAGGTTTTTGGTTTTTTTTTTTTTTTTTTAGGTTTTGAGGTACCAGAAAGGCTGTAAAGCTACACTGCTCATTGTACAGACAGTGTGAGGTTACAAACTCCAGGTGCTTTCTGGGTTCATGATGCAATGTTGTTTACCAAAAATCAAAAGTATCTTAAAGATAGATTCTCAGATTTAATTACAAATGTCCTTATTTATAGATTTTTGCAAATTATGGTTCATGTAGAAATAAGCCTATTCCCTAAATCTGACAGATTTGTCTCTGAAAAATCAGCGGAGTCCCTGAATTCTTTCACCATTGTTCTTTAATTCTAAGATGAGAGGTTATCATCATCACAGTAAAGCAAGTGCTGAAATCTACTTGGATTTCCTTTTTCTTTAAAGTTTGTACTAGGCAGTTAGTAGAAAATCCTCCATTAATGTGAAGATTAACTATTTATTTTAGAGAGTTTTCTAAACCTTTCAAGATATATTAAAAATATGATCAATATTAATGTGATACTACTTTCTGCTCTGTTTTTATACGAGCAATCTTTTATTTCCTTATATTAACTGAGTTACCTGATGGGATACTAACTTCCTTATTTGCTTTCATGTGGTGGATTTTTTATATATTTTTACTGTTTTAGCTAGCACATTTTGCCTCGGTTGTTGTTGTTGTTGTTATTATTTAGATCGTTTACTTGTGTTATATCACTAGGCTTTGTGACAGATTGCTAACGTGGTCCCTGAAAGATTATTCAGATGCGATTTAGGTGGTGAAGATTCAGCATCAGAAGTCAGCGCTGGCTGCTTTCCCTGCCCACCACTCACCTCCTCACGTGCATCTATTTGCTCTTACGTAAAGTGGGATAATATACGCGCCAAATACAATACTGACCCAAATGAGGGTTAGTCATTGTTATTATTAACCTATAATGTATAAAACATTTTTCTTTTCTAGCCATTAACACAGTTTTATTCTATTTATTTTAATTCCTATATTAACAATAATAGTGTAATAAAGAGCAAAATAAAAATAGTGTAATAAAGAGTACTATACTCTATAGAATGCTTTAGAGTTGTCTTAAATTTTCCTAACAGTGGCTCATAAGGCTAAACCTGGTTTATGTTTTCCATAGGAAAACTGACCTTTTTATGTATAGAATTAAAATGCTTCTAGTTTTATTTAATAGTGAAATTCTTACATTTCACTATGAGACATTACATTTTAAAAGTCTAAATTGGTTAAGCCTGTAGTATTATGGATTGAGTACTGGTTTCACTAAGATTTTCTCATATTGTTTCATTTCATTTACGTTTTCTTAATCTGCCAAATGTCTTTCAATTAAAAAAATGCCTTCCAATGACCTGGAATCCTGCAATTACTCAAGTCCAAGAAGAGTAAAGACAGAGAACAGGGGTGTTTGAGGCACCTACCTCTTTAACTGTAGTTCTTTATGGTTTTAATTCTCTGCTGCCGCAGAGATTGAGTTCTCTTGCCTCAAACTTCTAGAGTAACTCTCTGTTTGTTTTCTACTTTTAACTTAAAATTGTTCTCTTTTCATCTTCTTTATATCTCACTGGGCTGTGTCCACATCCTTCAAAGACATATGTCGTATTTCTTACCTATTTCATTAATCAAAGATAAGAGCCATGGGATGAACTGCTGCCCTAAGTGCTGCTGAACCTTGCTTAACTGGCCAGGGAGCTATTTTGGAACTAAGCTTATCTTGGATACATAGAAGCTTTTACAGATTTCTTTTCCCATTGCATTCTCCTTTTTCTACTCTCTTCTGACTATTCAGAAGTATAATTAAAAACTAAGTTGGACAAGAAATTGCATGGTGGTGGTTTATTATCACAAAGGGAGACAAAGCAAAATCATCATAGGAAAAAGGTTTATGACACAAAGTCCAGGAAAACTAAGGTCAAGTTTTCAAGAGTGCTTTCTAGACACACAGGACACATTTCAGTTTTCCAGAAATGAGTTGTGACAACACATAGGAAATGTTGTCTAAACTTGAAGTTCATTGGAAACACCATCCCTGAGGATTTAAGGGAGGCTGGTCACATGGCTTCCTTTGTCTAGCATGTACCCAAATTCCAGACTTCCAGATGGAGGGCAGGGTTTCAGCACAATCCATTCTGTTTGCTCAGATAGTTGAGATAAAATGAGCTGCTTTTATCGGGTGGGGAATGGTGGGAACCTTTGCTAAATCTAAGTTTCTAGGGTGCCGGCCAAAGGCCAATCTTGCAGATAGGACTTTCTAAGGATAGCAGTCTCCGGCCTACTACATTAACTCTTTTCTGTGTAATCCCACATTCAAGTGGGAGTAGGTGCAAAAGTGTTTAAGGAGTTGGGGAAATGGAGGTATTGGACTATAGGGAAGAAAACCAATTAGTCCTGCTTGTGGGAGTTAAGGGAAGGTCTATTTGAAAAGACTATATTAGAGCTGACTCTTGAAGGAGTTGTTAGATTTCCAAGTCTTGGATGAAGGAGGAGGTCCTTCACCCATGCAAACGTAACTATTTATATAGTCATTGGGGAAGAGATTACTGGGAGATTGTGAGTGCTCTGAGCACAGAGCAAGAGGTGGGGAGCAGTTGGAACCAGAGCTTGAAGTGATTTGTAGTTGGGTAGATAAGGAGAAGTGAGAGGTCTGGAGAAGAGATCAGAGAAGGAAGAATTTGATGAGAATAAGACCACCTGGGAGTCAAGAGCTAGTGGAGATGTGACCTAAGTCACTTGTGGGTGGGACAAAAGCGTCTAGCAATCCTCAACTCAAGAGATACAGTGAAGCTCCTGGGGAGCTTTAGGAAAACAGGACATCCAAGTCCCACCCAAACCCCTTAATATCTGTAGAGAAACTGTTCTGGAAGCTTTGCCTTCTTAGTTGTTGTCCTCTACAATGCTATCAGTCGAAACCTCAAAGCTGGGGAGCCAGTTCATTAATCAACATACCCAAGGACACATCTATTTGTATAGAATTTCCTCTTTAATTCAGCAATAAATTGAGATGTAAAACCACATGACAGTCTACTTGAGCCAAATATTTTCATCTATTCACTGATCCATCTTGCCAGTAAATCTGTTTGCAGTGAACAATCTGAGTGTTTCTGTAAAGGATTCACAGAGGTGATTTGGTTCACTTGTAAAGTGGGGGACAAAGTGTTTCTCAAAAGGTGCAGGAGTGATGGATCCTAATTCAGTAAGATACACGTCAGTTGACACAGTGACTTCTTTGTGGTTCAGAGTGTGTTATGTGTATGATTTACATACAGGACTCAAGGCATGGTATTAAAATGTTTTCAGCACGTAATTATTAGTTAAATGCAAGATATAGAATCAAGGTATAAGAATAAGGCATCAGTATAAACATATCCTTCTCAGCATAGCTTTCATCTCTTTTGCTTCTATTCTATGTTATTTTACAGTATATGATGACACAAAAAAGACTTGAAAGATTTGTAAAGAATAAAAGGAGGACTCCCATGAATTACTTATCATACAGCATGTTCCAATAAAGTTTCCTTAAAGTCATCCTACAAGAGAAAAATGAGAAATCATAGCTAAAGGTGCTTTTATTTATAAAATATTAATTACAAAATTTTATTAAATAATTACAAAATATTCCGTACCTGTTGGCCACCTCTTTGCAAAATTTTATAATGAATATTTTATAAATAAAGGTACATTTAGCTATGATTCCCCATTTTCTCCATGTATGATAACTTTAGAGATGACGTTTGGACATTAATCTCAGGCATTAACTAGACATGGGGTTTTATAATACTGTTCTACTGAAAAGCCAAGGAAGTGTTTTCTTCAGCAGTGTTTTTCTGCTATTGTAATCAAAATAACTCGACCATGGCTTAAGATAAAATTATATATGGGATACACAGAAATATGTACCTCTAAAGCTTTCTCTGTATTTATCCAAATGGAAGTCATGAGATACATTTAATATTTCCATGAACTATCTGATTAACAGCTATAGTAGAAAGATTACACTATAGTAATTGACAACTATGTTAGAAAGATTACATTTGAAATTTTCCATCGGTGTTTTAATTAACATACAGGAGGTAGAAAGCAAACAATCTGTTCAGCCAGACGATTTGAAGATCCCTCCTGTTGTTTTTGTTTTCACTACAGCTGGGAAGGGAAAAATTATATTCCATACATCCCTCTGGCTTGCTTCTGCGTGATTCGTTTTGGTGCTAATTTAAGGAACATTTTAAAATATTTGTATGAGTTTGAAAGCATTTGAAAGGCATAGGAGTAATTCACAATATAGATAACTGCAGTATGGTTTTTCTGATTATCTTATTTCTGTGAAACATCCATTTGACTTGTCTAAAAAATCATTCAGAAATGGAATGAAAATCTAAGCCAATTTCATGCTTCCGCCTTGATGAACCATGTGCTACTGAGTTATGAACATGTAATAACATTTCCTATACGCATGATTGGGTAGCCTTGCTTATTCATAACATAACCAGAGAAAAAGAATTAGGCTTAAAATGCCAACGAAAGAACAATCGAAGATATTCTGAAAAGCCAGGCCCTAAAATTCACAAATTTTCTCATTAGAGAACTTCTCAAGTCTTTTTCTGAGATACTGTTTACTCTTTGTAAACACAATTAGAGCGAGTAAGTAATGCGGTTTTCATGGTTTAAGTTGGCAAATTCTAGGAAGAACAGAGATGGAAGCAAGTCAACATTTGCCTGCAAGAGTTGTCCATGGTGACAGCAAAATGAAAAATAAGAAATCATAAAACACTGGTAAACAATGGGGGGAAATTCAAACCCACAGCTATCTGGAGACTTAACCTGCCAAGTGCTGGAACACAGTTTCAGGCTTCGTCTGTGCAGAGGCCCTCCTCTCTCCTAAAGGCTGACTTTGAATGTTAGAACGAAAACAAGAGCTTGAAACATTAATCAGACTTCTCAAATTTCAACTTAAATGGGAAATGGAGACTTTATTGCTCCTCGGCTCAGAAAATCCTTTTCATCTGTTCCCTAGAGTAAGAAAGCAGAAAGAAAACTGAGGAAGGGCAGTTGAGGAAGTTTAGAAAGAGAAGCCCACGGAAGGGCCCTGCAATGTTAGGCCTTCCACCTGCTCCCTCTCCTCTCAGGGACCCCAGAGCCTAATGTGACATCACGGGACCTAATGGGGATTCTGCAAAGTACTGTTTTGTTCAATGACACAATTATGTAAAAAGAAAATGGTAAAATTAATGTCAGGGAAGAGAAAATAACACCTATTTAAAAGAAGGCAAGATTTGCTTTGAAAATCTGTTTTGAAGATTTTAATGAAGACTAATTCTTAGAAGTTTCAGATCCTTTTTTTCCTGATTGACATTTTGGAGGACTGACATGGCTTTGGTTGAAGCTGTCTCCTTGGTGTGGGGATCTAGTTTGTGAATATCGTTTTTCTCTCTGGGACCATTTACTCCAGATCCTGCGCTGTGTTTGTTACCATTTTCATCTGGTTTGACATTCTGACAAGAATCCTGCATGGATCTTCAGTTGTTCCTGCATGGCTATTTGTATTCACGCAGCTGTGTCGGTGGTATAACTTGCTGAGAGCGATCACCCCAAACGCCAGGGGAATGCCTGTGTCTGATGCTCACCTAAGTGTTACCTGGTTGTTTTAAAGTTTTATTGCCCACCTTTGTTGTAAGCTGCCTCATACATTTTTGATAATGAGGCAGCGTATGTAAATAAGGCAAATACAATTGCTTTATGTAGCTTTGCCTAGAATAATAGGTCTTAGAGCCTGACACTTCCTTAAGAACAGTGGTCTGCTTTTTGCAGGTAAGGTATTTTCATTCCCATTTAAAATATGGGGTAACAAAAGCCAAAGAGACTTGTAAAAATTATGTTGGGTCCCACAGTCAGCAAACTTAATAGGAAGAATTTCAACCCAGGACTGCTGAAGCCTTGTGCAGTTGTTTTTTCACTTACATAACTCTGCCTGGTCCTATGCTGCTGTTCACTCACTCGTTCAGACAGTCCGTAAAGATTTATTGAGTACTGTTCAGCAGCCAGTAGGGAAACAGCATTAATAACAATAAAAAACGACGATAGGAATGATTAAGTTACATGTTGAACACTTAACTATGTAGAGAGGTGTTTTTCAATCTTTTTAAACTCATGGCACTCTTGAACCTATAGTTAAACTTCCCCCACATGCTTAAACTATCAAAATAAAGAAGAGTTAAAAGAAGAGAATATACACTTTTTGTGCTTTCAACTTCTTATGAAAATAATTTAATTAATGATTTGATTAATGATCTTTACAAATTTTCCAGCACACCTAAGGCCCTATCATGGCACACTGGTGGAAAATCACTGATGGAGAGGCTGGGCGGGACCACACTCAGAGCTTTATTGTGAGTTCTTTTCAGCCTACAACAATTCAAAGAATTGAGCACAACACTGCATCTCCCTGGCTTTGGGGTTTCTCTCTATGGGGCTTTGTTCTTTCAGCTTCTGTTGTCTTTTTTAAGCTCTAATATTCTGTGAGCCCAAGGAAAGATCTGGATGGCTGATGCTGGGAGAGTGTTTCTCTCTGGGCTATATCCACCATGGCATCAGGCAATAGGGGGTCTTTTAGATTCTTTGTGAAACCAAAGAATAGCCTCAGTGTTTAGAAGAATGATCAGTACCTTTCTGAGCCAAAAAGGAGCTATTTAGACCATTATGCGTATGATTAGTAGTAGAGCCTTAAGTGAATTATTAAGACTTCTAAGTAGCTGATCCAGTGGTATCCTAAGCTGCATTAAATACAGTTTGGTTTTTTGGAATGTTGTTGCATTGAAGGGCACATCACCGCTGTAATTAAATCACTGCTCTATTAGCCCTATTGAACTCATCTTCTGCCAGTTATAAAGTCTGTCAATTCATATCTTTGGGTAATGGTTGTGTAGAATAAGGCTGTTCCAGTACCTGGGGTATACTTTCCCCAGCTGACCCACCGAAATGAAAGACGGAGAGTAATGATTAAATCTCATTTTTTCTCCCATGGTAGCAGAATGAGCTGGGTCAGTGAGGCCAGTCCCTGCAGATGGCTTTAAAATACTTCTGTGATTTGATCTCCTTGCCTTGCCATCCATTTCTCTAAGTGCTTATCACTGTGATCCTTTAGACCCTGACAAGATTTCAAGGTGAGAACAGCATAAATGAACTAGAGCATTGGTGATGACTCCTGAGGGTGTCACTTATTAAATGAGTTAGGCAGTGAACCAAGTCTGGCTTGCGAGGGGCAAGGTTGGCTCTCCCATTTACATCAAGGTAATTTTGTGTATTATTTAACCCCTTGGATGACACTGTTGTCTCTTAGCTATCTAACACACCACGTGGAAAATAAGTGTAAGCTTACAAGTTAATAATGTCAAACTTTTATTTTCAAATCAGCTGAAAATCACTGGGCTTCGTTTCTTTGTTTGGATTTTTGCTGGCTTTCTGGGAACAGCTAGACAATGTCTATGAAGTGTGTGCGTCTCATCTGGAAGGGGAGAGGGAAGGGAATAAAGATACATTGTCCCACGGATGCACATCTGTTTTAGGAACTCCGTGAGACCCTCCCCTTCACCACTGTCACAACTCCCCAGAGCTGTTCACACCAACGCCAGATCATACCAGTACACAGATTTCACCATGCCAAGTTACACCCTATGACCAGCAGAGTTAGTATTTCTTTTCTAGCAGATGCTTCGTGTGTGTATGATTTGTAACAGGTTGACACCTTTTCTGTCTTTTTCAGACTGGCAGTATGATGTTGCTCAGGCCCTGCCTCAGACAGCAGAGGACATGGCTGTGGATTTACACACATACAGCCACAGGTGGAAAAGGAATGTGGACTCTGTCAAGGCGGTAGACACGAACAGGGCAAGCATGGGCCAAGACTCTGCAGAGCCGCGAACCTTCCCGGACCTGTTACTGGATGACGGGCAGGACAACAACACGCAGATTGAGGTAGATAAGCCATCTGGGTAACTGAGATGGATGAATGAATATATCTTACATAAGGTGCCCGAATGCTGTATACACACAGGCTGTCCCTTCATCTCAATTGAGAGCTTTTTGGATTTCTTCTAAAAAAATAATTTATTAATAAATGTCATTGCTAAACTGGTCAGTCATCCATTAATTCATGTACTCATGAAACAGACAAATGGGAGCTTGGCATGGTGATGACAGGGAGGGGACAATACTGTACCTGCTGCCAAGGAATTTGTTGTATATCTAAATGCCACAGCAGATCATTCCTATATCATGTGACAAAACACACAAGCTATACGGTGGCATGGAGGAGGGTGTAGTCAATCTACTTGGGTTTGTGGGTTGGGGTATTTTCAAAGATGCTTTCCCTGGGAGTGGGCCTTTAGGCAGGGGCTTAGCAGATGGAGAAGAGTTCACCGGGCTGACGACATGTTAAAGACAAGAGGCAGAGTGAATTGCATCTGTAGTGAGGTATAGAAAGGCATGACATATTGAATCCCCTGGGGAGACTAACCATCACAATTTCTTTGAGGCTGAAATATAGGACTTTTGATGCTCGCCTGGGCTAGTTCTAAACAAACTGGAGTGGCTGGTCACGCTGAGATTATGAGTCATTCTTTGTCGTGTTTGGATCCATGAGGTGCAAGGGGAGGGTTGCACCCTCATGGGTGGACAGAGGTTGGACAGTGGTTTTTTGAGTTCAGGAGTTTGCAGAGGGCACATTTTAGGCAGATTTTGCGGGTACTCAGAGGCCGCAAAGGTAGCATTACATCGCTTAAGTTTCCGTAGCTCTTAGCACTGCAAATAACAAAAGATGATCTTGTTTGTGAAATAGATAATAACAAAAAAAAGGGTGAGTAAATCTTGCAGAAATAAGCAAAGACCACCCAGGGGAGAACAAACAGGGAGTATTTATTCCATTTGCTATAGCTAGGGTGTAAGCCAGCCATGCCCTTTAGATGGCGGAGGCTCAGAGCAGAAGGGAAGGCTTCACATATGCTCTGATTGGAGGCTATTGGCACAGGAGGTTAGAGATGGGCCAATTAGAGGCAATTTTATGTGATTAGTTTGAGGAATGTCTTTGGCTTTCTATGTTTGGTCCTAAGTTGAATGCAGGGACAAAAATTGGGAATCTCTGTTATTAACCAAGCTCTAACATTTCTTTCTTTTTTTCCTTTTCATTTCTTTTTCTTTTCCTTTTCTTTCTTTCTTTTCTTTTCTTTTCCTCTTTTTCTTTTTTGAGACAGGATCTAACTCTGGCATCCTGACCAGAGTGCCATGCCATTATAGCTCACAGCAACCTCAAGTTCTTGGGCTCAAGTGATCTTCTTGCCTCAGTATTTCTATTTTTAGTAGAGATGGGGTCTCATTCTTGCTCAGGCGGGTCTCGAACCTGTGAACTCAAGCAATCCACCCACCTTAGCCTCCCAAAGGGCTTAGGATTACAGACGTGAACCACTACGCCTGGCCAAGCCCTGACATTTCTAAGCTGACTACTGCCAGGGCTTGTTTTGGCTTCCGGACTGGCTGCTGTAGAGCTTGGGCTAGAGTTCTCCTGTCACGGATGGTCTGCTTTCTGAAGTTTCTCTCTTTCTGAAGTTTCACTTTCTACTTCTCCCAGGTGGCAGGCTTATAACTTTTATGAACCAGACAGCATTCTGTTTACTTCACCACAGTCCCAGAAATAGTCATTGTTTAGGAAAAGAACTCAGTTTCCTAAGGTAGCTGCTGCGTGGTCCTGCACATAGTATCAAGATACCATTTTTGTTCCTTCACAGTGACACGAGAAAATTTGAAAATAGCATAGGCTGTGTGAATTCAGTGTGTGTGCAAAGGGCAGGAATTTCTGAGATTCCTTGCATGGTCTTAGCTACTATGGAGCTGTGGTGTCCCCTGCCTGTCCCCACCTGGCCCTTTAATAGGCGACAGAGGACACATCAGAAGCAGAAGTCCTGTTATATCTCGTGATATCTATAAGGGACTCTGCTGGCTCCTGGGTACTGTTTTGGCAACAATATTTTTATGGCAACCTGGCCTAGGCAACAAACTTTTCCCTGAGTCCCTCTTCAGCTGGGGGGGCAGCATAAAGAAAGAGTTGGATAGATACAGATGCATTTACTCTCTGCCCAGAACTGGGACCCAGTGGAGATTCAAAGGGAAAGAACATTGATCCCTAATAACCCTATGATCTACAACTCTATGCACTGAATTGTGTTAATCACTTACAAAATAGAAAATCTCTTGGTTTGGGGATGTATTGAAACTCCTGAAAATATAATCTAGGCTGTGATTTTGTTATTCAGACAAATTTTCTCTTTCTTACTTCAACAGCAGGAGGGTCACCATGAAGTGTTGGTGGTAGTTTTGACTCATTAAAAAAGAGCAAGAAGGGCGGCTCCTGTGGCTCAGCGAGTAGGGCGCCGGCCCCATGTACCGAAGGTGGCGGGTTCAAGCCTGGCCTCGGCCGAACTGCAAAAACAAAAAAAATAGCCGGGCGCTGTGGCGGGCACCTGTAGTCCCAGCTACTAGGGAGGCTGAGGCAAGAGAATCTCTTAAGCCCAAGAGCTGGAGGTTGCTGTGAGCAGTGTGACGCCACGGCACTCTACCCAGGGCAATAAAGTGAGACTCTGTCTCTACAAAAAAAAAAAAAAAAAGGATTCAAATCTTCCTGAATTTTGTAAACGATTGTTTCTTACTATTTTTATTAACATGTTACCTTGTTCAGGGCGGTGCCTGTGGCTCATGGAGTAGGGCGCTGGCCACATATACCAAAGGTGAAGGGTTCAAATCCGGCCTCGGCTCGAATCGCAAAAACAGAAAAATAGCCGGGCGTTGTGGTGGGCACCTGTAGTCCCAGCTGCTTGGGAGGTTGAGGCAAGAGAATTGCCTAAGCCCAGGAGTTGGAGGTTGCTGTGAGCTGTATGACGCCATGGCACTCTACGAAGGGCAATAAAGTGAGACTCTATCTCTCTGAAAAAAAAAAAAAAAAAGATGTTACCTTGTTCAAGGATTGAGAACTCCAAGTAAGAACTCAACTAATGAGGCCGATAATGGCTTACATCTGTAATCCTAGCAGTCTGGGAGGCTGAGACAGATGGATTACCTGAGCTCAAGTGTTCAAGACCAGCCTGAGTAAAAGCGAGTCTCTGTCTCTACAAAAGTAGAAAACCCTAGCCTGACACTGTGGTGGGTGCTTATTGGCCCAACTACTTGGGAGGCTGGCGATTGCTTGAGCCCAAGAGTTTGAGATTGTTCTGAGCTAGGATGCCATGGCACTCTACCCATGGTGACAGAATGAGACTCTATCTCAGAAAAAAAACAAGGGCTCGGTGCCTGTGGTGGCTCAACGGGCTAAGGTGCCAGCCACGTACACCTGAGCTGGCGTGTTCGAATCCAGCCCGGGCCCACCAAACAACAATGACGGTTGCAACCAAAAAATGGCCGGGCGTT
This sequence comes from Arctocebus calabarensis, assembly GCA_963573935.1. Lineage (NCBI taxonomy): Eukaryota > Metazoa > Chordata > Mammalia > Primates > Lorisidae > Arctocebus > Arctocebus calabarensis. The sequence continues at coordinate 8,687 of CAUYON010010327.1, read as the reverse complement.
GTGGTGGGCACCTGTAGTCCCAGCTGCTTGGGAGGTGGAGGCAAGAGACTCGCTTGAGCCCAGGAATTGGAGGTTGCTGTGAGCTGTGATGCCATAGCACTCTACCTAGGGTGACAGCTTGAGGCTCTGTCTCAAAAAAAAAAAAAAGAAAGAAAGAAAATTTTAAAAAGAAAAAAAAATTGGCTTAGCACCTGTACTCAGTGGTTAGGGTGCCAGCCACATACAATAAGCCAGGCAGGTTCAAAGCCGGCTTGGGCCTGCTAAACCACAATGATAACTGCAACAACAAAAAAGTAGCCAGGTATTGTGGCAGGTGCCTGTAGTCCCAGCTACTTGGGAGACTGAGGCAAGAGAATTGCTTAAACCCAAGAGTTACAGGTTGCTGTGAGCTGTGATGCAATGGCACTCTACCAAGGGTGACCATAATAAGACTCTGTCTCAAAAAAAAAAAAGAAAAAAAATTTAACCAGATGATGTGGCAGGTGCCTATGGTCTCGGCTACTTGGAAAGCTGAGGCAAGAGAATCACTTGAGCTCAGGAGTCTGAGGTTGCTGTGTGTTAGGCTAACGCATACTCCAATGCCACAGCGATGGAGTGAGACTATCTCAAAACAAAGAAAAAAGTTAAAAAAAACTCAACTGATGGGTGAAAATAGAGAATGGAATTAAAAGTAGCAAAACTTCTTGCTTTAGGTAAGAGAAGAGAGTGAAAAAAGAATAGAACAGACATGGGGAACTTTCAGTTGGTTACTTAACAACGTAGGGAAAATGGGAAAAGAAGAAAAGAAAAAGAAAGGGAATTATAAAAATTTTACCATAAAAATATTGAAGCGATAGAAGGAGAACAGTTGGAATAACAGACCTGGGGTCGTATCTAAGGGAAATATTCCTAGCCTTTGGTTGTCTTGGGGAGGTTCCCTGCCATGCTTGTCCGAGGACCACAGACAAGAAAAGGAAGAAGAAAATGGTATAGAAGTGAAGGTACCCTCTTTGTAACCTCCCTTCCTTGGAAATAGAAGTGACTCAGGGAGACAGATGAAGATAAATAAACACTTCCTTGGAACTGTTTCTGTCTTAGCCAAGATCTGCAGCTGCTGTCTGCAGAATCCCACGTGATCTGGTTAGACCCTGATAATCCGACAGGGTCTATCTCCTCCTGTGTTTCTTCAGATATTTCACGTACTTGGGTTGTTGCCTTATCTGCTGCCTTGGTTCCCCTACTCTGTTCCTCGTGACTATGGGCAAGGCCTCCGTCCATTTCTTTTTTTCTTTTTTTTTCCTTTTTTGCCTCTATCCATTTCTGAAAGTAAATTTGTTGATAGCGTTTTGTCTCTTGTGTAGTTCTTCTTTTGACCATCTCAATTCTTAGCTATATCTGTGCCTATCATTTTTGCCTTAGTCTTTTATTTTTCTTTCTGCACTCTTTCCCATTCTGCTTCTGTCACTGCTTCTTTCTGCCATCATCTATGACAGTGCCATCCCCATAGCACTTTCTCTTTGGGGAAGAATCAGGGAAGGAAATGAGGGAGCTAGACTAGATGGGCAGAGGAACTGGATTGAAATTGGAGGGTAACCTTTTGAATTGATTACTGGAATAGAGTACAGACAAACAATGTAGATTGATACCAGTCAAGATACCACAAAACCCCAAGGGAACACAAATTGCATATCTAAATCCACTCCCTGCTGGTAAAACTCATTTAGCAAATCCTTTCTTTTCATTTCTTTTTTTCTTTTCTTTCTTTCCTTTCCTTTTTTTTTTTTTTTTTTTTTTTGAGACAGAGTCTCACGCTGTTGTCCAGGGTAGAATGCCATGGTATCATATATGCTCACAGCAACCTCAAACTCTTGTGCTTCGCGGCGCCCATAGCTCAGTGGTTAGGGCGCTAGCCCCATACTGTGAGACAGGTGGGTTCGAACCCGGCCCAGGCCTGCTGATCGACAATGACAACTGCATCAAAAAAATAGCCAGGTGTTGCGGCAGGCGCCTGTAGTCTCAGCTACTTGGGAGGCTGAGGTAAGAGAATCGCTTAAGACCAAGAGTTAGAAGTTGCTGTGAGCTGTGATGCTATAGCACTCTACTAAGGCCTCCCAAGTAGCTGGGACTACAGGCACCTACCTAAACGCCTGGCTAATTTTTTCTATTTTTCAGAGACCAGGGTCTCTCCCTCTGACCTAGGCTGGTCTTGAACTTTTTTTTTCTTTTTTTTTTTTGAGATAGAGCCTCAAGCTGTCACCCTGGATAGAGTGCTCTGGCATCACAGCTCACAGCAACCCCCAATTCCTAGGCTCAAGCGAGTCTCCTGCCTCTGCCTCCCAAGTAGCTGGGACTACAGGCACCTGCCACAACACCCGGCCATTTTTTGGTTGCAGCCATCATTGTTGTTTGGCGGGCTGGGCTAGATTCAAACCCGCCAGCTCAGGTGTATGTGGCTGGCGCCTTGGCCAGTTGAGCCACAGGTGCCGAGCCTTGAACTTCTAAACTAAAGCAATCCATCTGCCTCAGCCTCTCAGAGTGCTGTGATTACAGGTATGAGCCACCTCACCTGGCCACCAAATCCTTTCTGTTGTATGTTAACCTGTCATCTGTTTTCCCCTTCCTTGTAATCTATATTGACCATTCTTTCTTTCTGTTTCTAAGTTTCATCATTCTTATACATGTACAGTTTCTTTTTCTTTCTTTCTTTTCCTTCTCTCTCTCTCTTTTTTTTAAGGCTAGTCAAGTGGAGCAGTTATATTTACAAGATGAAGAGAGTTGAGCCGCCTGTCACTGTCAGCCAATATGCAGAGATGGAAATAGGTCCACCAAACTTTGTCAGAAGTCCAGTGATTCTGGAGAATAGTGAGAGTAGCCTCTCCATGTCCCGTCCTGCGGGACGCGGTTATTCATGGGGACGAGGGGGACCGAGCCTGAAAGAGAATGGGCGAGAAAGAGAGAACGAGACCAAGCGGGTTTCTTGTCAAGGTCTGTTTAATGGCGGCGGGAAGCCAGTTTTTAAAGCTTACAAGTGAGTAGGGGGAGGAAGGGGTGGGATATAAGGGAGCGTGTCGTTTGCTGATAGGCAGGTTTGAAGCTCCGGCTATTAGCTGGTTGCGCAGCGCGGGAACAGGTGCCTACCTTTTGTGTGCAGGCGCGGGAGCAGGCGCCATTTTAAGCTTCAGCATGGAATTAACTTTTGTGCCGGTAGGAAAGCTAGGCCAACGGGAAGTTGCGGTTTGGGCTGTACCAGGGAGTGTGCAAGGGAGGGGAGGGGTCAATCCGGAAAATTATTTCTCTGTGCTGGGAGGAGGTGGGTAGATGTCCCCAGGCTGTGTTTTGACATTTAAGCCTGGCTTGGGCGCCCTTTTTGGGCCCTCACATCTCCAAGACTATTCTGTTTTTCCATTTCCAAAATCACAGTTTTATACATAAAGGTTTAAAGCAAAGACCACATTAACTTATTTATTTATTTATTTATACAGAGTCTCAAGCTGTCACCCTGTGTAGAGCACTGAGGCATCATAGCTCACAGCAACCTCCAACTCTTGGGCTCAAGCAATCCTCTTACCTCGGTTTTTCTATTTTTAGTAGAGACAGGGGTCTCGCTTTTTGCTCAAGCTGGTCTCAAACTCCTAAGCCCCCTCAAAAGAATAACAGAACCCATTGACCACTAAGTCATATAATGGTTTCCTCTAGAGAAGGAGGCTATAGACTGGAACTAGCACAAGGAAACCTTTTGGGGAGCTACAAGTATTCAAGAATCTAGATCTTGATGGGGCAATGGTTGTAAAGGTGAAGGTAGATGGAACTTTCTACCCAGGTATAAATTTAAGATTAGTGTATTTTTACTTGCTTTACTATATGTGTACTTCACTAGAAAAGAAAAGTCACAGGCTGGGCAAGGTGGCTTACACCTATAATCCTAGCACTCTGGGAAGCCTCTGCAGGTGGATTGCTTGAGCTCAGGAGTTTGAGACCATTCTAAAGAAGACTGAGACCCTGTCTCTAAAAATAGCTGGGGTTGGCTTTGCACCTGTAGCTCAAGCAGCTAAGGCGCCAGCCACATACACCAGAGCTGGCAGGTTCGAATCCAGCCTGGGCCTGCCAAATAACAATGACAACTACAACCAAAAAATAGCTGGGCGTTGTGGCGGGCATCTGTAGTCTCAGCTACTTGGGAGGCTGAGGCAAGAGAATCGCTTAAGCTCAGGAGTTGGAGGTTGCTGTGAGCTGTGATGCCACAGCATTCTACCCAGGGCGACAGCTTGAGGCTCTGTTTAAAAAATAAAAAAAGAAAAAGAAAATAAATAAATAAAATAAAAATAGCTGGGGTTTGTGGCCGGCACATGTAATCCCAGCCACTCAGGAGGCTGAGGTAAGAGAATCACTTGAACCCAAGAGTTTGAGGTTGCTGTGAGCTATGACACCATGACACTCTACCGAGGGTGGCAAAGTGAGACTCTGTCAAAAAAAAAAAGAAAGAAAAATAAAAGACATGAATAAAAGAAAAAAACTCACTTTCAATTCTAATACTCCTATAAGACAAATTATTTTTCTTGAAATTTTCAATTCTTCCAGTTTCAGCACTATTAAAGAAGTTCAGTTTTCTAATTTGAACTTCTGATGAATGAATTTAGAGGTCATGTCCTTATTCAGAGTTGATGATCATATATCAGTTTCTAGACTTGAGCAACATGGCAGTAAAGAGAAGTGGAAACCCTGTGTCACTGGTTCAGGAAGAGGACCAGGTTTACATCAACATTGCAAAAAATCTGGGTTGGGTTGTTTGGGGTTTTTTTTCTTCTTCCTTTTCTTATTTTCATCTTTGTTCCTCCTTCCTCTTACCTTTCTTAGGTTGATTTTTCTTTTTTTTTTTAACTTTTTAAAATTGTTTTTATTATTGAATCATAGCTGTGTACATTAGTGCAATCAAGGGGTACATTGTGCTGGTTTCATATACAATCTGAACTATTTTCCTCAAACTGATTAACATAGCCTTCATGACATTTTCTTAGTTATTGTATGAAGACATTTGTATTCCTCATTTAGTAAGGTTCACCTGTACCGTCTATGCCTTTGGGGAGGAGAAGGTCTTCAAAGTTTCTTCGACTCTGTTTAGTAGCCAACTTTCCCATCCTTTCTAATATGTCTCATTAAACTCAATGATCTGGTGGGGCTGTACCTGTGGCTCAGTGGGTAGGGCGCTGGCTCCATATACTAAGGGTGCAGGCCCTGGCCAAACTGCAACAAAAAAAAATAGCTTGGCGTTGTGGTGGGCACCTGTAGTCCCAGCTACTGGGGAGGCTGAGGCAAGAGAATCGCCTAAGCCTAGGAGTTGGAGGTTGCTATGAGCTGTGACTCACTCTGCCAAGGGAAATAAAGTGAGATTGTGTCTCAAAAAAACAACAAAAAACAAAACAAAACTCAACGATCTGTGCTGACATTTTCTTTTATGAGTCTATTTCAAGGGTTCACATCCTGTCTGCTGCCCAAGGAGTCTTTCAATAGCCTTTATCCAGTTGTTTTGGAAATAGTCCCTGCAGCTTTTCCCTCACTTTCATTACAGCATGCCCCTCCCAGGTTGCCAGGAAATTCTTTTTCCTAAGAAAAAAAGAGAGTTTCCTCACCAACTTTTTACTTGGTAGCAACTCTGAGTATGATGTGTTTCATGTGCCTTCAGCCTTCCTCAGGAAAACGTAAACAAAGAAAACAATTTTTTCAGGAAGGATCAGTGAGTCAGTTGACCAAGTAGTCTAAGGGTCTAAAAAGGTGAAGGTTATGGATTGGATTATCAGAAATATATAAGTGGCTAAATTACAGTGAAGGGAAAGGGGAGAGTTTTTTAATCAAAATTTGTTTTTAGAGGCGGCGCCTGTAGCATAGTGGGTAGGGCACCGGCCCCATATACCAAGGGCGGCGGGTTTAAACTTGGCCCCGCCAAACTGCAAGGAAAAAATAGCCAGGTGTTGTGGCAGGCACTTGTGGTCCCAGCTACTTGGTAGGCTGAAGCAGGGGAATCGCCTAAGCCCAGGAGTTAGAAGTTGCTGTCAGCAGTGTGACACCATGGCACTCTAATGAGGGCCTTAAAGTGTGACTCTGTCTCTACCAAAAAAAAAAAAGAAAAAAAGTTGTTTTTCATTGTATATGACAATCATTGGTCTTTTGAGGGAATTAGATGCATCACCACTGTATTACAACTGACCCATTAATCTTGTAGCTTCATCAACATTAACTGGTTTGGCTTTCATGACCCTGCTGAGAAATCAATTCTTTCTGCACAGGTTCAAGAGAAAGGCCTTTTGAAAAGTGTGCTTTTTGTTTATTATGAGATGTTCCTTTTGTATATTTACAAAAGCTTTATTCATTTTGTTAACGTTTTTATCATTCGAAATGTTTATCTTCTTAAGATTAGTCCTAACTGGTTCTGCTTTGTTTTTAGCTGGCTATGTGAAATACATTTCTGGACTTCTGCCCTCTCAATTTGTTTCTCGGCATTGTCTTTGATATCCCTGTGCTAAGGTCCATCTGCGCCTAATTTTCTTTTTTCTTTTTTCAGACAGAATCTCACCTTGTTGCCCTTGGTAGAGTGCTATAGCATCATAGCTCACAGGAGCAACCTCAAACTCTGGGCTCAAGTGATCCCCTGCCTCAGCCTCTGGAGTAGCTGATCTACAGGCACTCACCACGACCCCCAGCTATTTGAGGCGGGGAGGTAGCGGTGGAGATCTTGCTCAGGCTGGTCTCTGAACTCCTGAGCTCAGGCAGTCTGCCTGCCTTGGCCTCCCAGAGTGCTGGGATTACTTGAGCCACAGCCCCCGGCCCCAATTTAAAACAAACAAACTATCGGTGGAGAGACTGCAAAAGTATGCGTCTCATTAAACTGAGTTGCCCTAGTTTCTTATTTTTAGTTCTTACAAGTTATTTAACAAATATTTGCCAATATATAAAAATAGTGAATGTATGAGGGGGAAAAAACAACCTATGAAAAGTAAGACTAAAAAAACGACAGAGTAACTACAACAAAAACCAGGGTACTGAGGGAATTTTCTGAGAAGATGCAAATTTATATGCGGATTGGGGTAGTGGTTACACGGGTATGCGTATCTCCCAAAAGTCATAGACCTGTACACCTAAAACATGCAAATTTTATTGTATACGTTTTGTACATGAATAAAATAGACCTTAAAAAAAAAAATCAACGTGCTGCAGAGACATTACGAGGGGAAAGTGTTTGTAAAGATACGAAGCAATGTGGAATGTGAAATGTGGGAAAGAAAAAGAAAGGCTGGCGGTGGAGGTGGGAGAAAGACCGACTAAGAAGGCACTATTGTCCGTGAGAAAGAGGGGCCGGGACTGAGTCTGGTCCGGCGGTGTGGCGCTGAGACGGCCCTCTGCGGATTTGCTGCCTACAACAAAACATCTGCCCTCAAGGCAACATCTTTGAATAACCTTCGCAGCTCCCTAGAGGCCAGAGGATTCCTGAAACTTACTACTGGGTCCAGCCCATCCGGGGCGGGCGCGCCCCGGCCCCGCCCCCATCCCCGCCGCGGTTGGGGGGGGGCGGCGAGCGCGGCTTCCCGTCGGCGAGGACGTGCCGCCTGGCACGGCGCCCGCGCTCGCGTCCTGGCGCGGTCCGGCCCCTGCGGAGATCCCGGCCGGCTGCTGCTTTCTCTCTGCTCCCCCCCCCCCCCGACCGCGTGGCTGCCCAGCATCTTTCTTCAGTATCAGCTTCTGGTCTCTACCTCGGCCTAAGTTGGGCTAAATTGGACGGAGGGAAATGAAAAGAATGGAAGTGCAAATGTATAGGGAGGGCTTAGAATAAAATGACTGGAGTAAGGGAGAGCCTGCTTACTGCAGGGGGGCAAAGGTGGACCGAGCTAGCACCCAGAAAAAACAAGGAGAAAAGGGACTGTTTTGAACTACACAAGACTGGGAATGGAAGGGCAGTAAGAATAATTGAAGTGTCCAAGAAGAGAAGAATTGTATGGGGAAATGGAGAAAAAGCTAGGTGCACACATAGTTTATTTTGCACTCTGGGAGGCTGAGACAGATGAATTTACTGAGCTCACAGGTTCTAGACCAGCCTGAGCAAGAGGGAGAGCCCATCTCTAAAAAGAGCCTGGTGTTGTGGCAGGCGCCTGTAGTCCCAGCTCATCAGGAGGCTGAGGCAAGAGAATTATTGCCAAAGCCCAGGAGCTGGAGGTTGCTGTGAGCTGTGTGACGCCACGGCACTCTACCGAGGGTGATAAAGTGAGACTCTGTCTCTCAAAAAAAAAAAAAAAAAACAGAAAGAAAGAAAATAAACTGAATATGCACTTAAAGCTACTTAAAAATCTTACCAAATGTTTGGAAATGTGATATTTATGGTCATCCATCAGTATCCATGGGAGAGTGGTACCAGCATTTCCTCCACCCACCCTTTGTAGATACCAAGGCTGGGTACTCCAATTCCCAGGTCAGCCCTGTGAAATCTGGGGATACAAAAAGCCAGTCTCCTGATCCTCCTCACTATCCTTGGGCTCTGTACCCCATGAACACTGTATTTTAAATCCTGGTTGGTTGGACTTGCTGATGTGAACAATGAACTAGAGATGACATTTTTTTCATGTGGATAAAATGATCAAAAAAGAAGAGGAGGAAGGTGAAGGAGGGAGAGAGAGAGGAGAAGAGGGAGGGGAAGGAAGGAGAGGGGAGGAGAGGGGGGAAGG
>CAUYON010010326.1:0-34121 GCA_963573935.1 Arctocebus calabarensis | reverse complement strand
CCCAGGCGGGACAACTCAAAGGTGAGTCATTGAGCTGTTGGCCAGGGTTTTATTCAGTGGGATCTCATGTGGTCAGGGATTCCCTAATTAAGTAATTGAAACTGCTGAAGTAAGGAACCCTAGAACTTGTATTTTTTTTTTATAGAGTCTCACCATGTTGCCCACAGTAGAGTGCTGTAGCATCATAGCTCACAGCAACCTCCAACTCTTGGGCTTAAGTGATTCTCTTGTCTCAGCCTCTCAAGTAGCTGGGATTGTAGGTGCCTGCCACAACGCCTGGCTATTTTTTTGTTGTTGTCATCGTTGTTGTTGCAGTTCTCATTGTTGTTTAGCAGGCCTCCGGCGGGTTCAAACCCACCATCCTCAGTGTATGTGGCTGGCACCGTAACCACTGTGCTAAGGGCGCCAAGCCCTGTCTTTTGAGAGATACAAGCTGGAGGAATCTCACATTCTGGCCACCCTAATTGGAATCCTGCTACTAACACAGACCATTCCTTCCTCCATCCTGCAGTTCCCTTACTGAAAAGTTTAAAATTGTGTCATGATAATGAGCTAGGAATACTTACCCTAGGGAAAAGAAAATTAGAGCATGATTGGTTTAGACTGTAAGACCATCATTGCTCACCACTTCCCCCTAGGGGGCGCTAAAATGTCACGACCTAAAATTCAAGGGTGCTTGCTATGAACCATGGCTCATTAGGCAAGCTTGTAGTTCTCACTCTTCTTTCTTCCCAGGAAGATAAAGTAGAGAGAGACCAAAAGCAGATGATAAAGGAAGCTTTTGCTGGGGATGATGTCATCAGAGACTTCTTGAAAGAGAAGAGGGAAGCTGTGGAGGCGAGTAAGCCAAAGGATGTGGACCTGACGCTGCCTGGCTGGGGCGAGTGGGGTGGTGTGGGCCTGAAGCCCAGTACCAAGAAAAGACGCCGGTAAGAACAAGGAAGAAATCCTATCAGAAAGGCACTAGGTTCTCTCACCTCGCCCTCAAGTGTCTTCCCTGTCCTTTTGATTAAGTCCTTAATGGTCTAGTCAAGACATCCTGCTGTTTTGCTTTCCAGGTTTCTCATTAAAGCTCCTGAGGGTCCTCCAAGAAAAGACAAGAATTTGCCAAATGTGATTATCAATGAGAAGCGCAACATCCATGCAGCTGCCCATCAGGTGAGTACTTAGCCTTTTAGCTGCCTATTCTCTTTACTGCCTGGCTCTCTTGCTTGAGAGGCATAATCTAGTGATCTGTGGTCAAGAATCAAATCTATTGTTTTCACTGACTGACCGTGAGATTAATAATTCCAGATAGACTATGTTGTTTTAATTATTGACTAGAAAGATTTAGACTTAAAGGGTAATATGGGCAGCAACAGTAAGCCTCTCAACTCTGCATTTTCAACTAGTATACCAGATAATTCTGATGTAGTTGGGCTTACCAAACTCTGAATTACCATTCTGTAGGCTCATATTTATAGTCGCCTCCATAGTTTCCCTCTTCTCTTTCAAGAAGTCTTTAATGAGATAGGTAGGGGAAAAGGGTCCTTTACCACGCCATGATTCCAGGTGACAGGTAGAGTATGGATCTCAATAAAGATCACCCTCCCCTTCCCAGAGTGATTAGTTTTTTGTTTTTTTGAGACAGAGTCTCACTATATCACTCTCGGTAAAGTGCTGTGGCATCACAGCTCACAGCAATCTCAAACTCTTGGTCTTAAGCGATTCTTTTACCTCAGCCTCCCTAGTAGCTGGGACTACAGGCGCCTGTCACAACACCCAGTATTTGTTGTTGTTGTTTAGCAGGCCTGGGCAGGGTTTGAACCTTCCAGCCCCCATGTACCTGGCTGGCGCCCTAATCACTGAACTACAGGCACCAAGCCTTATCTATTAGTTTTGTAATAAGTTATACACTGCAAGTTCCAACATGCAATAGAATAAAGTGCTTCAAGTTGGGGTGGTTGGGGAATGCCTGAGACTGAATACTTTGTCCAGGTGTTCTTTTTCCTTTTTTTTTTTTTTTTTTTTTTTTGCAGTTTTTGGCCAGGGCTGGGTTTGAACCCACCACCTCTGGCATATGGGGCCAGCACCCTACTCCTTTGAGCCACACCCTCAGGTGTTCTTTTTTTCTCTTCCCCTGGGTAACATGCACTCATCTAGCCATCGACCCAAATAGGACATTCCCTTAATCTAAAGAGAATCTGTTTCCTTCAGTACTGTCAAGACTACCAGATAGTACTCAGCTTCTCTTGCGTGTTCCATTGAATATCTCCAAAAACTACTGATTTTCACTCCCCCATTTTTTTTGCCTCCTCTGGCCACTGGGAAAATGTTTAAAGATTGTTTAAATGTGTGAAGGTAGCAATGTAGCAGAGTAGAGTACCAGACAAGGAGAAGGAGGGAGCCATGGGTTCTATTCTCTCATGCTGCTCCTAATTTACTTAGGTCAAATACTTCCCTTCGCTAAGCCAAACCTTGAGGCCAAGGGAAATGACCATTGCCAATATCTAGGGCCTTCCAGCCTTGCATTCTGTTTTGCCAAAAGATGAAGCTAAATATAACATCCTGGTAGATATTAGGATTCAGTCTATATCTTTGGTTGCCTTAAAACATCAACTATATGTATCAAGGAGAGGTTAGGAAAGGATTGAGAACATGAAGAGGGTAGAAGTGTCATAAAATCCACAAGGATACACAAAGGTCTGGGTGCTTCCTGCAGTCATGGTGTTATATAGGAAAACACACTCCAGGACAGAAGCCTCCAACCACTGTAGGTAGACAGGGGCAATGTCAGAGTAGTTTTTTAATTCCAAATCATTGGGTAAACCCAGGGGGTCCTGAGCTAACTTAAGTTCATTTACTCCTAAATGTCCTCAGGCGGATTGGGATTCCTAAGGTTAGATGGGAGCACTGAGATGCCTTACTGTCTCAGTAACTTCAGTCACTGGCAATCGTCATGTAGGACCATGACCTCAACCAAAACAGTATCTGACTTGAGTTGTCATTAGAGTATATAACTGCACCTCTGGCTAACATCAAGTCACTCTTCCTTCCTTTCTAGGTGCGTGTACTTCCATATCCATTCACCCACCATCAGCAATTTGAAAGGACCATCCAGACCCCTATAGGATCCACGTGGAACACCCAGAGGGCCTTCCAAAAGCTGACTACTCCCAAGGTTGTCACCAAGCCAGGCCATATCATTAAGCCCATAAAAGCAGAGGATGTGGGCTACCGGTCTTCTTCCAGGTCGGATCTCTCTGTCATACAGAAGAATCCAAAACAACTGTCTGCGTTTCACAAAAAGCAACTAAAGAAAAACTCTATAGATTGAGTTGCTCCTGCAGTAGTAACATCTTGATGCCTGGGACCGAAAGCCCTGTCTGCTCCTCCTCTGGCCCAGTTTTACTCTGCTGCAGGATGGATTTCAAAACTGGCTTAGCATACTGTGGGTGTAGTTAAGTGGCATATTAGAAATAAAGGCATTTTTATCTATTTAACTAGAGTGTATTCTGTATTCCCTAGTTTAATCATGTTTTTCAAGTCAAACACCTTTGGATGCTCCAGTGTGCATTTCTCAAGTTGTACTTATCAGCTTTACCCCCGCCCCTCATTTTCTTACCAAGGATTATGTAGTGGTCCTAAATCAGAATGAGAAAATTTACCCTATTCCGTGATCTTAAATACTCTCACATCATGTGATCCACCATAAATAACTGCCAATTTGAAGAATGAAAGTTAGTGATACATTATGTATTTTGTCCTCTGAACCTAGAAACAGGATGTACAAACTCTGCATTTAGATGCTGCCCTAGACAGATCCTAGGACCAGGGTAGTGCTGAAGCTGACTGCCCCCCACAAATCTACCCACTATTATTTACCTCATGTTTGCGAATTTCCCAGCTTACACAGATTGCTGTCCAGAGTCTCTCATACTTATTTTCTCAAGACAAGGAGGGTTTACGTTACTTTATAAGGTAAATGTGATTTCAGAAATGAACCTCGATTCCATTTCCTTCATAGCTCAGGGCCAAGCACTCACCATTGATTCAAAGTATAGTTATTCCAGCATTACTTTGCAATATTGCAATTCACACGGGATTCTCAGCTCTGAGGAACTTGCCTTTGCCCCTGCAACTGGAGATTACTACTAAGGAATTTGGGGAACCCTTCAGTTTCCAAAGACATACCCACTACTGCACTTCACCTCCTGCCTTGGAAGTTCAGCCCCGCCCTGAGCATTTTGGGGCCAAAACGGGTTGTTCTGTGTCACAGGCCCCTCTGAAAAATTGTTGAAAGTTATGACCCCTCTCCAGAAAAACGCACAAACATGTACATCATTTCCTATAAAATCTCATGGGCTTTAGAGACATTTAGAATCTCTTGGAGCTCTACCGCTACAAGTTTTCTTTTGCAATTCCTCCCAGCGATGTCGCCCACTCTTCCAAGCACATCACTCCAAATCAGTTCCAAAATGTTAAGACCTCAAAGGTAGCTAATCCCAAAACCTTTATAGGCAAACGATTTCAGAAGAGTGGTATATCTAGTGTTACGCATTAGTGACTGCGCAGGAACTAAAATCGTAAATTAACTCTGAAGCCAAAAGCCACAGCAGAATTTCTGTGAACCCCTACATTGCTAATCCTAAAAAACAGCCTGGGATTTGGGAGGAAAGGGAAACGAATATGTTGAGCATTGTTCAGTGCCCAAAGGGAATTTTAAAATTACCCATTGGCTTGAGATTATCCAAGGTCCACTTGCTGGCTGACACTTAAATCAGTAGCCTGCAGTGGGAAATAAGGGACCCCTGCACACTGCTGACTCAGTTTGAGAGACCACAACACGCTCTCACTCTTCTGAACACAAAGCTGCCACCTCTGTCCCACCCACCCCCAAATTGAAGCGCCCAATCAAATGCCCCCAGTAAATGGCCAATCCCTGCCTACTTTCCCGGGACCCTCCTCAGCTGCGTTTGCTCCCCACTGCCCAGGAGTGATGCGAGCTACCCTATCCTTAAAAGGGGAGGGGCAGGCGCCAGAACGTGCTATAAACGACGACCACTCTCAACCTTCCAAGCCCCCAAAAGGATTCGATTGTTGTTTCGTGGGGTTTTTTTTCTTTTCTTCCTCCGAACCTCCGAAGTGTTCTCCTTTCCCATTGGCCGAAGCTGCCCCTTGACGACACCCTGGCCTTGCTTGCTGATTGGTCCATTCTGGATGTGCCCAAGCCTTTTTCCCAGGGTGTGGCGCCCCCCCCCGCCCCCAACAGGGTTCTGACCCCTGGCTCCTCCCTCTCCCCCTAAGCCCCCCTCTCGGTTCCAAATGGTACCGCCCTGGCTCGGCTTCCCCCACGGCACAAGCCTCTGCCCTTAGGGCCCCCGGACGGGGCGGGGCACGCTGGGGACGGGCAGAGGGCGGTGGTGGCGCCTTCCTGCCGAGCCCGAGGCCGTCCCCGCCACCTTCTCCAGCCCTCGTAGGTCCCACTTTCCCCTAGGTCGTTTTCGTCCTGCTGTGATAGCCCCGTCCCGTCTGTGCAGCCCCCATTGAGCTCTTTTGGTCATCTCAAACAGCAGCGTTAAATCCCAGCTCTCAGCGCTCCACACACGCCCATCCGCCTCCGCCCTCAGGATCCCTCAGCGCTCCCTTTCCCCGTGTCTGCTCACCCTTCTCCTCCCAAGCCCGCCGAAGCCCCGGTCCCCTTTCCCCGCTGAGTGTCCATCCCCAGAACCCTCTCCCAATGTGTGGCCAGGCCTCCCCTCCCCTTCGTGGCCAATGTAGTGGAGCACTCCAACCCCCCTTTCTCCGTACCCCCGCGCTCCCTTCTTATGTTGTCCCTTCACGTCCCTCTCTAAGTCCCTCCTACACCATGTCCCCCCACACACATGCCCCTCCCTCCCAGGCGTCCCCCGGCGCCCCTCCCCTACCCCCGCACGTCTATGCCCCTCCCACCTACCCCGTCCTTTTGTCTCCTCTTTGGTCTCTAAGTCCCCCGCCCCTCCCTCACTCCCGCCCTCGTTCGCTGCGAGCACGCTCTTATCTTCCCCAGGTCCCCGCGCCCCGCCCCTGGCCGCGCCCCACCGGCCCCCTCCCTTCGGCGGCTCCATCTCCGCCCTCCTCGCTCCGCCCTCCCTCCCGCGGCTCTGGCCCGCCAGCCGGCTGACCTCCCCGTTCCCCGCTCGCTCCTCCTGCCACCACCACCGCTCCCCAACCCACCCTTCTCGGGCCAGCAGCTCGCGCTCCCGCGCGCTCTCCCCACACACGCAGTCCCTCCGCCCTGCCTCGCTTGCTGCTCGCCAGAGCCCTGCAGCGGCCTGCCCCAGCGCTGCGCGCAACCTGCCCTCGGGGGAGCCTCCGCACCCCGTGGCCGCGAGCACCCCTAGGAGGGAATTCCGCCTAGGAGTTCCAACTCCCGCACGGCCAGGTCGCCCCCGCCCAGCCTGCCCCTCGGAAGCCGCCTGCAGCGCAGGCGCCCGTCGGAAGTGTTTTGGGGGCCCGCCTTATGGGCTCCTCCTGCCGCATAGGCCTGTCAGGCGTCCCCTGGGGCGTCGCCCTGACCGGACCTCCAGGGATAACTATACCCAGAACCTTCTCCCAGTTCCTGCTCCAAACCTGTGTCACCAATGCCGAGCGTGCGCTCAGCTGGTGAGGCGAGGGTGGGGGACTCTCCCGAAAAGCTGTGACGGACCTTAAAGCAGGACCGTCAGGTCCTAAGGGGGAGGTCAGTGACATGCCTGGGTCACCCTGGGAGAGAGGACGAGGCTTTAGCCCCTACCTCTTTGCCCTGAATTCTCCCTTCCACACCGCTCAGAGCCACATTCCCTCTGGCCCTTTGTATTACCACCCCAGCCAGTGGAGGACTGGAATCAAACCCTCGAACCGACTCAGGATGAGGGACGTGGCTCAAGGAGACAAATACATGGCAATAGGCACTAAAAGGAAAAAGTCTATTCATTGATGCCCAAGTTGACGTGTTTCCTCGCTTGAACCTTTTCTCCCAGCCCTCACTCAGGCGTACCTATTTACCCACCAGAAAGGAATCTTTTTGAAGGGGGACCTGTTTGTCGCTGTGGCTCTCTCAGTGGATCCCTTGTGATTGGTGGACAAGTGGATGTATTTGTTAACTGCCCGCCTTGGGCATCTGTGTTATTATTGTGTGACTTAAGGTTGTAAACTAGGGAGGGCTAGGACTGGGTTGGGATTACTAGCTTGTGCCAGGCACAGCATGATGCCCAAAGGCATGGGCCATCAATGCTTTTTGAGACTGATATAACCTAATTATGCGAGAGGCAGATGCCTACCTCTTGGTCCCCAGAACTCCAAGTTCCAGAGCATGTCCCGAGTGAGGAAAAAACAAGGAGCTGTCTTAGCTCATCCCTAATCGGAGGCTGACTTGCTAGGGCCAGACATGGTTACAGCCACCATCAAAACACACTGGGTGATGTGCCTTTCTAGTACTGGGAATGGTTTGCAGGACTTTAACTCCAGTTTGCAAATGGAGCCGGGAGCAAAGTAGTAGCCAGGTTTTCTCAGTGTGAAGCAAACTGGTCCTTATAAGGATCAAACCTGTAGCACTCTATCCGCTTGCCCCAAGGTCGAGCTAAACACAAATCTGTCAGAAGAGGGAGGCTGCAAAGAAATTGGACTTGATCAACAGAGCAATGATCAACAGCAGTTATTCTAGCGGTGGGGGACAGTGGAAGTGCTCCTGTCTCCCGTTTATGGATGCAAGATTCACCCTGTACTTTGCTGCGGGTCATTTGTAACCTGGTCATTTTAGAGTTACTCCAGCTCCCTGCCCACTTCACATCCCCACCCCCAGCCAAAAGGGTCTTCTTGGTCCTTCCTAAGCCCAGTCTTCACCCAAGCCAGCCTGCTCTAAATGGACAAGGTCAGTTATCCAAGCAGAAACTGAAACAGTAACAATCAGACAGTGTCCAGAGACTCCGGCAGAGATGCCTCGGAGCACCCGGCCTCCTCCTCTGCCTTGGCACAGATGTTCTTATTGTCCTGGAAAGAAATACCAAATTCCCTCCCCAAGCATGATACTCTGAGAATTAGCTCCCAAAGACAGAGTCCTCTGCCTAGCCTAGTTCCTCTGCCCCCTAAAATTATTCAGACTGGGATTGTTATCATCCTTCTTCCTCACCCTAGCCAAGACTTCTCCCCCTGATGAAGGAAATTATGGGGAGTGGGGCTGGAGCTACATGAGAAGATTGCCAAACTCTTCTGCAGTTCTCTTTAGGGACTGTTAGCACATCAAAATACATATTTGGAAAATGCTCACAATTGACACTGGGAGAAAAACAGTAAACACAGTGTCACTTTGCCAGGCTCAACAGTTTTGTTTTGTTTTGTTTAAATGCTAATGGCCTCAAATGGGGAGCAGCATCCATCAGTTAAATAAACAAGCCATTAGACTGAGACTAGAAGTGTCAACACATGACTAATCTACTAATTGGGAGAAGGCTTCGTGTAGTGAGGAGCAAGGCAGCAAAGCATGCTGGAGGCTGTGCAGTGGACTGCTCATGCACTTAGCACCTGGGGTTACAGCCAACAAGACCTGAGTTTGAGTCCTGCCTAGTTGTTAGGGGTATGGCCTTCAGTGAGTTATTTCATTTCTCTGAGCCTCTGTTTCCCATTCTGTAAAATGGGGACATTAATAGTACCTATATATCACAGGCTTATTATGGGGATGAACTGAGATAATACAAGTAAAGTTTAGTGGTGCATTGTACAAGCCTGTTGCATCATTCATATTTGGTACCTATTGGCTAGTATTGATAAGGTCCCTTGCACATAGTAGACACTCAAAAAAAGATTTAAAAGAAGGCAGCACCTGTGGCTCAAAGGAGTAGGGCACCAGCCCTGTATGCCGGATGTAGTGAGTTCAAACCCAGCCCCGGCCAAAACTGCAAAAAAAAAAAAGATTTAAAAGAATTGAATTATGGTTGCTGGATATTAGCCATAAAAGGTGAATATGGTCCCCAGGCATGGACTCCCCCCCCAATACATCTGGCAAAAGGATGCTTTTGGTTGGTTAATTCCAACTTCTTAAGACCATCCATTTAACCTGGAATTCACTCTAGCCCTTAAGGATGGACTGTCTTGTCCCAAGATTGCTGGATTCTGGATTCTTCTCTCCTGGAACCAGCCTAAAAAGTGTGGGTGAAGCTGGCCCTCCCAAATGGGGACCAACTAGGCAGTGTTGTCCTAGGCATCCTTCCCCAGACAGCTAAGCCCATCCTTATAGAAAGTATTGTGGACTGTTCTTTTTTTTTTTTTGAGACAGAGTCTCACTATGTCACCCTCAGTAGAGTGCTGTGGCATCACAGCTCACAGCAACCTCCTCTTGGGCTCAAGTGATTCTCTTGCCTTAGCCTCCCAAGTAGCTAGGACTACAGGTGCCTGCCACAACACCCAGCTATTTTTTTTTTTTTTTTCAGTTTTCATTGTTGTTTAGCGAGCCCAGGCTGAGTTTGAACCCGCCAGCCTCCGTGTATGTGGCCAGCACCCTACCCACTGAGCTATAGGCACCACCTGTGGGTTGTTCTTGATAGCCTCCTTCCTATTATGTGTAGAGACAGGTGGTGATCACGGTATTTTTTTTTTTTTTTTTTGGAGACAGTCTTACTTTGTAGCCCCTGGTAGAGTGCCATGGCATCATAGCTCACAGCAACCTCGTGATCACAGTATTGAGGGGGACCAGAGTATGGGGATAGGATGCAAGAACCCTCAGGAGAAATAACTCTGACCTAGACAAAGCCCATTGTCCTGGACAAAGCCCACTGTCCTGGTCGTCTGTGAACACATGTCCTCAGCCAAATCGAGTCTCCCTCTTCACTTGCCAGCCCTACACTCCTTCACGGACACTCCCTTAGCCTTCTCCTCTCCTTCCTTCCTGTTATAAGAAAGTTTTGCTCTCTATCTGAAAGGTTACGTTTAGAGAATTCCTTCTGTGCAGGTAAGGAGTTAAGCTAATGGTTGCTTCACATGTCACCTCTCCCCCAGGTCTTGTAGTTGCATACAAGCCTCCTCAACTTGAAAAAATCCTTAAGATGCCTAGAAAGGAATGAAAACAGCTATCAGGTAATTTCTAGCCCTTTGAGAAGTGAGATGACATGAGCAGGAAAAAAAGTTTTACTCTTCAGGGCCCATCATGTCTTCTTATAAATTCTGCCCTGAACTCAGGTCCTTGAGTGGACCCCATAAAGGCACTCTCCTCTCCAGTTCTACACCTGAATTAACCCCTTCCCCCAGAAATCAGATTACTTCTCACCTTTTTTGTTGTCCTCATTGCAGGTGTCATCGTTGTTTAGCTGGCCCACTTTGCAGGTGTCATCATTGTTTAGGTGGCCCACGCCAGCCTCAAACCACCAGCCTCAAGTGCATGTGGCTGCACCGGAACCACTGTGCTATGGCACCAACCTGAAAACGAGATTAGTTCTAAAGCTACATTCTTCTTCATCTACATCTCCCAGCTGAGCCAGGAACAATAGGTCCCTTCCTGGCTCAGCACTTAATTAGCAAATAGCAGGTTAACCTGATCAACTAAGCCCTCTCCACAACTGTTGAGTAGTAAAGAGTTAATGTATTTTCCTGCCTGCCACACCCAACTGAACTGCTATTCGCAAAGCATACCAGGTATGTCCTGTTCCAGAATCTGTACTGTTAGCAATCATTCTCCAAGCCTGTAACCAGGTCCTATGACCAGGACCCCACCTTGTTATCTGCAAATCAAACTCTATTCCTCAAAGGACCAGCCGAATTGTCCCTGCCTCCAAGAAGGTGCCCACAGTACCCCCCAGGTGAAGTCATCTTCCCTCCCCTATGGATTTACAGCACTTTGTCCCTCTTTGAGTGCCTCTTTGCTCATTCTGCCTGTGATAAAAATTGGTTGTTCTCTCCTTTGGGAAAGATGTAACCTTTTTAGGAAGGAGAAAGATGTAACTTTTGGGGAACAAGAAGTGCTTCTACTTCTTTTTGTATAAAAGTTTGTTACAAATCTACAAAAATAAGCTGATGATACCATGAACCCCCATCACCTCCATTCCACTACTGTGCCTCCCACACAAACAGTGCCTGGCACAGCCTTGAACAGCACTTTGAACAAACAAGCTAGGACTTCATGGTAAATGGTGGCAATTCAGGTTTTCAGAGTAAATTCCTGGGAATGGCATGGGATTGGGGATTGTTACTAATCTAAAAATCCATGCTTGAGCATCCTTACTATGAGCCAGGCACTTTACAGATTATCACATTTCACCCACCCTTTCTACAACTTTACAGGGTGGGTACTACTATTATTCCCACTTTACAGATGAAGTTCAGAGAGGTGAAGGGACTTCCTCTGGGTCACCCAGATAGGCAATGGCAGAACTGGAATTTGAATCTTAATTCCTGTGCCCTCTCACTGTGCCCTGAAGCCTGCCTCACAGGGTGCCAAATGGGCTGCCACCTGCTCTGCTTCCATTTTACAACATGCAAGACATGCTTCGTGCATACCCTTGAAAAGTAGTATGCACACATACATACACACTCACACATGCAGTGACATGCATGGTCACAATGTGATTGTAAGATAATTATACTGATTTTTGTTCTTGCAATCATTCTCCTCATTTTATATGTCCCCTCTTATCCTTGCGAGCATGAGTATGGAGGGGATGGCTGCAGGGCAGGGCAAGAATACTGAGCCAGGAAGTTAGGGGAAGAGAGGAAGCCTCCCCCATGGTACCATGAGAACATGTAGTTTTCAAAAGGGAAACAAAGTATTTCTCCTTGCTCCCAATAGTACATTATACTCTCTTAAGATCTCTACAATGACCTTGCAACTGGCGGCTTCCTCTTAAGCCATACTGGTTGCTTGCTGCCTCCCTCCCTCAGCAATTATGGCTCTTTGTAGCCTTTGTTTTCTGCCCCACCACCCTGCCACCTCCACCTGGACTCATCATGTTCCTCTAGCCTGGGATTCCCTCCTTATCTCTCTGTATACGTTTACATGGATGGAGCTGGAACATATCCTACTTAGTAAAGTATCTCAAGAAAGGAAGAAAAGGGCAGCGCCTGTGGCTCAGTGGGTAGGGTGCCGGCCCCATGTACCGAGAGTGGTGGGTTCAGACCCAGCCCCGGCCAAACTGCAACAACAACAAAAATAGCCGGGTGTTGTGGCAGGTGCCTGTGGTCCCAGTTGCTTGGGAGGCTGAGGCAAGAGAATCGCTTAAGCCCAGGCGCTGGAGGTTGCTGTGAGCTGTGTGATGCCATGGCCCTCTACCCAGGGTGACAGAGTGAGACTCTTGTCTCAAAAAAAAAAGAATAGAAGAAAAAATATTCAATGTACTCAGTACTATTATGAAACCAATTTACAATCACTCACACTTTCACATGATCACAACTATGGCCCAGGATAAAGGAGGGAGCAGGGCGGGATAGGAGGAGAGGGAGGGAGGTCAGATCAAGGGAAGGTGAATGGTGGGATCACACCTATAGTGCATAATGCAAGGGTACATGCCAGATCTATTAAGTATAGAGTATAAGTGTCTTAACACAATAATTGAGTAAACGAGATGAGGTATATATTAACCAGTGTGATGTAAGCATTCCTAATTCTACATGAAATCAGCACATTGTACTCCATAAATGCATTAATGTATACATGATCTATGTGTCCATGATTTAATAAAAAAAAAAATAGAAAAAAAATAAATTCTCCAAGTAGAAGTTCAAATCTCACCTCCTCCCAAAAGCCATCCCTGGTTCTGACTACCTTTCAACTTTTTGATCTGGTCTGATTTTTTTTTTAACCCGAATATTGATCCTCGGCTCTCTCTCGTTCTAGTTATTTCTTGTAAGCTGTTTACTTGACCACAGTGTAAGCCCTTTAAGCTCACTGTTTCAGCTACAGAGAAATAAAGGAAAATCTTTCAGGAAAGACATGCAGTCATCCTCCTTTTTCTTCCCTTGGTCCTCTTGCTCCTTCCATGTTGCCTCTTGGGTGTCTATGCTGGCATCTTTTCTACAAAGACCTCATGAGGTAAAAAGGAGATTCACATGTTTACTTTCATCTCTCCTTTTTAGTTTTTCATTCTGTCTTTCATTTACCCAGGTGGGCAGAGGGCTAACTGGGGTCTGAAAATCCTTAAACCACAGAAAATTCCCCCTGAAGCTACTCACAGGCTTTTCAGGTCTAAGCCTTTGTGGGATGAGAAACAAAATCTATTGGACGTGTTAATGCCTGCAATGCTACTTCCCATGTCCCTTCTCTTTGCCTACTTCACCTTCTCCCCCCTCCCCCCACTCCCCTGCAAACACACACACACACAAATTAACCACTAGAAAGAGACAACCCATTTTCCAGATTTCAGGAACTTCATGCAGAGAATGTTGAGTAACAACATTCTACAGACTCAGAGACAAGACCACCGCACGCCACCAAAGGAATTTTTTGTTTGTTTGTTTGAGACAGCATCACAACTCACAGCAATCTCAAATTCTTGGGCTTAAGTTATTCTCTTGCCCCAGACTCCCAAATAGTTGGGACTACAGGCACCCACCACAACACCCAGTTATTTTTTGGTTGCAGCTGTCATTCTTATTTAGCAGGCCCGCCGGGCTCAAACCTGCCAGCTTCGGTGTATGTGGCCAACACCCTACTCACTGACCTACAGGCGCCAAGCCCACTAAAGGATTTTTTTCCACTTGACAAAATGCTGGCCATTAAGGAGTCCCTTAATTTGTTTTTTGTTTGTTTTTTTATAGACAGAGTCTCAGTTTGTCACCCTAGGTAGAGTGCCGTGGCGTCACAGCTCACAGCAACCTCCACCTCTTGGGCTTAGGCGATTCTCTTGCCTCAGCCTCCTAAGTAGCTGGGGAGGTGCCCACCACAACGCCTGGCTGTTTTTTTGTTGAGTTTGGCCGGGGTTGGGTTTGATCCCGCCACCCTCGGTATATGGGGCTGCCGCCCTACTCATTGAGCCACAGGCACCTCCCAGGAGTCACCTTAATTTTTGAGCACTGACAACAGGAATAGGACTCCATACCAGGCCAGGCAAGATCAAGAAAAGCCAGGATTGAGCACCACCCTCCGCCCCCGGAAGTCTAAGCTAGAGGTGGGAGGAGCAGTGTCTTACCCTTTAAAATGCCTAGGGCAATGTCCAGCCTTCCTGTGCCTGTAGAATTCATGGCACCATATGCACCTTCCAGCTGGGGCTGAAATTAGAGATATTTCACTCATATTGTATATTTATCCAGTTCTCTTTTGTATTCTCACATACACCACCACCCCCCCAGAAAGGAGATAGGAGCAGGAAGGCTATTGCTGATCCATTGTATAGATGGAGAAACTGAGGCACTGAGGGGATGACACAAATGGTCCGATTTCCTCATAGGAAGGAAAATTCCTTTCCAGTTTGGGGGACCTCCTTATCACTAGGGGGCCCAGTCATCTCAGGTGAGGTTCCCAGCATTGAGAAGTTCTGACAGAGCTTCCAGGAATAGAGGTGAAGACAAAATGGTCCATTCATTTCTGTCACTCCAGTTCCTTTAACCCAGACATCACAGGTCGCATCTTCTTTTCCCTCCATTTCTTCTGGCACTGGTCCAACAGCTCTCTCAACACTCCCCACCCTTGAACCCCACCCCAGCTTCCCAAAGGCCTTTCAAGAACTCCCTTCCCTCATCTAACTAGGGGGACCAAGAAAAGTCTTCTGGGCCTGGTCCTTTTGATCTAGTAGGAGGAGGGCTCTGCATATCCACATGAACTGGTAAGAAAGGTTTTTTTCAAAAGAAGATAGACTGTCCCCAAGATCCAATGCTGTCTCTGGACACCATCCCACAGAGCTCGGAACTTGCCCTTGCCCTTCAGGTTAAAAGTTAAATGTGCCTGCCTACCTATAAGAAAGTGACACTCTTGCTTGACCCATGGAAGGAAGAGATTGTCTTGATTCACCCATGTTCTGCCCTAAACATCCTTTCAAGCATACAGATTTGTATGATGAGGATAAGCAGATAAAAAAAAGGTTCATTGGCTCAGCGCCCATAGCACAGTGGTTATGGGACCAGTCACATACACTGAGGCTGGAAAGTTCGAAACTAGCCCGGGCCAGCTAAACAACGATGACAACTACAACACCAACAAAAAAAAAATAGCCAAGGACAGTGCCTGTGGCTCAGCCGGCAGGGCGCCAGAGTGGTGAGAGTGGTGGTATATCCCATATACTGAGAGTGGTGGTTCGAACCTGGCCCTGGCCAAACTGCAACAAAAAATATCCAGGTGTTGTGGCAGGAGCCTGTAGTCCCAGCTACGCAGGAGGCTGAGGCAAGAGAATCGCTTAAGCCAAGAGTTCGAGGTTGCTGTGAGCTGTGACGCTATTGCACTCTACTGAGAGTGATATAGTGAGACTCTCTCAAAAAAAGAAAAGAAAAGAAAAAGGAATGCACTATTCATATGTACATACAATAACCTGACAGTCAAGAAAAACAATCGCAGCCAGGAGTGATGGCTCACACCTGTAATACTAGCAACATAGTGAGACTCTGTCGCAAAAAAAAAAAAAAAAGGAAAAGAAAAGAAAAAAGCCAGGCGCTTTGGTGGACACCTGTAGTCTCAGTTACTAGGGAGGCTGAGGCAAGAGAATCACTTAAACCCAAGAGTTGGAGGTTGCTGTGAGCTATGACACCACAGCACTCTACTGAGGGCGACATAGTGAGACTCTGTCTCAAAAAATAAATAAATAAGTAAATAAATTTTTTAAAAAGGTTCATTGTGCCACACAGATCAAGATTCAGACTCTGGCCAGGATTGGGAAGATTGGTCTGTGTGTGGAGTTGAAGGGTCCACTGTGGCCTGGAATAAGGTGAGGGTTCAACATGTGGCCAGGGTCAGGGCCAAATTAGAAGTTAGGACATTTGTCTATCTTTGAGTCATCCTATTCAAGAATGTCTCGGGCGGCGCCTGTGGCTCAAGGCGAGTAGGGCACCGGCCCCATATGGGGGTGGCAGGTTTGAGCCCGGCCCTGGACAAAAACTGCAAAAAAAAAAAAAAAAGAACGTCTGGTCATGGTCCCTGTCTGAAACCAGGTTTAACTAGGATACCTTGTTCTATGAGTCACTGAAAGGTCTCTGAAGTCAGCCTCAGGGGGCTTGACTTCTAGGTCTGACACTAATTTTCTGTGTGGTGTTAAGCAAGTTACTTCCCCACTCTGATCTTCAGTTTCCTGGTCCAAACAATGGGGCAATCAGTCTGAATCTCTAAGGTGCCATCTACTTCTGAAAATGTGCTACTTTAGGTCCATGGGAGTATTATAAAACTATTCTGTAAGTCTCACAGGGTTAAAAATAAGACAATATAAGATAAAAGAATCTGAGAAAATGCGAAGTACCAAAGAGAAATGAAAAATTATTTTTTTAAATATTATCAAAGTATCATACGCTCATTATAGAAGTTTTGTAAATACTGGAAATTATAAAGAGCATAAAAATCACTTGTAAGGCCGGGCCAGTGGCTTATACCTGTAATCCCAGCACTCTGGGAGGCCAAGGAAGGCAGATCGCCTGAGCTCATGAGTTCGAGACCAGCATGGGCTAGGGCAAGACCCAGTCTCTAAAGATAGCTAAGCGTGATGGCAGGCACCTGTAGTCCCAGCTACTTGGGAGGCTGAGGGAAGAGAATCACTTGAGCCCAAGAGTCTGAGGTTGCTTGGCAGCTCTCTACCAAGGGACAAAGTGGGACTCTGTCTCAAAAAAAAACAGCTCGATGCCTGTAGCTCAAGCGGTTAAGGAGCCAGCCACATACACCAGAGCTGGCAGGTTCGAATCCAGCCCGGGCCTGCCAAACAACAATGACAACTACAACCAAAAAATAGCCAGGAGTTTTGGCAGGCGCCTATAGTCCCAGCTACTTGGGAGGCTGAGGCAAGATAATCGCTTAAGCCCAGGAGTTGGAGGTTGCTGTGACCTGTGATGCCATGGCACTCTACCCACGGTGACAGCTTGAGGCGCTGGTCTCAAAAAAAACAAACACACACTTGTAATCTACCACATAGAGTTTAGTACTGTTAAAATTCCAGTATCTTATTTATTATTTATTTTAATAAATAAAGTTTAGCCCTGTTTAGCACATAGAGCTTAGCACTGTTAACATTCCAGTATCTTATTTATTATTTATTTTAAATGAAAATGAATTGCTATATATAACTGTTTTGTAAACTGCATTTTTCATATAAAATGTATATTGCATTTTCCAATGTCATTAAAAATCCTTTGAAAATATGATTTTAAAATTTTTCTTGTAGCCTTGGCACCCGTAGAACAGCGGTTACAGCACCAGCCATATACATCAAGGGTGGCGGTTCAAACCCGGCCTGGGCCAGCTAAACAACGACAACTGCAACAAAAAAAATAGCCAGGCGGTGTGGTGGGCGCCTGCAGTCCCAGCTACTTGGGAGGCTGGGGCAAGAGAATCACTTAAGCCCAAGAGTTTGAGGTTGCTGTGAGCTGTGACGGCATAGCACTCTACCAAGGGCAATATAGTGAGACTCTGTCTCAACAACAACAACAACAAAAATTGTAGGGCAGCGCCCGTAGCTCAGTAGGTAGGGCGCTGACCACATACACTCAGGCTGTCAGGTTCGAACCCAGCCTGGGCCAGCTAAAGAGCAATGACAACTGCAACAAAAAATAGCTGGGTGTTGCAGCCAGTGCCTGTAGTCCCAGCTACTTTGGAGGCTGAGGTAAGAGAATTGCATAAGCCCAAGAGTTTGAGGTTGCTGTGAGCTGTGACACCACAGCACTCTACCAAGGGCAACATAGTGAGACTCTGTCTCAAAAAAAATTGGGGGGGGCAGCGCCTATGGCTTAGTGGGTAGGGCACCAGCCCCATATACCAAAGGTGGTGGGTTCGAGACCAGCCCCAGCAAAAATGCAAAAAAAAAGAAAGAAAAATAATTTTTTTTTTTTTGTAGAGATGGTGTCACTATATCACCCAGGCTAATCTCAAACTCCTAGACTCAAGGGATTCTAGTGCCTCAGCCTCCGAAAGTGCTGGGATTACAGGTGTGAGCCACTGCATCCAGCCAAAACACTATTTTTAAAGACTCCATGTATTCTATTCAATGAATGTGCCATAATTTATTTACCCAAGCTTTTTTTGTGGTATTAGATTGTTTACCCTTTTTTTATTTTTAAAAGACAGAGTCTCACTTTGTCACCCTCGGTGGAGTGCTATGGCGTCACAGCTCACAGAAACCTCCAGCTCTTGGGCTTAGGCGATTCTCTTGCCTCAGCCTCCCAAGTAGCTGGGACTATAGGCGCCCACCACAATGCCTGGCCATTTTTTGTTGCAGTTTGTCCGAAGCTGGGTTTGAACTTGCCACCCTCCGTATATGGGGCTGGTGCACTACTCACTGAGCCACAGGTGCCGCCCTGTTTACCCTTTTTGTTATCCTTATATTATTTTTTCTAATATAATTTCTTTTTTAAAAATTAAATCATAGCTGTGTACTCTAATACAATTTCTTTTTTCTTGTTTCTTTTTTTTGTAGAGACAGAGTCTCACTTTATTGCCCTCGGTAGAGTGCCGTGGCGTCACACAGCTCACAGCAACCTCCAACTCCTGGGCTTAGGCGATTCTCTTGCCTCAGCCTCCTGAGTAGCTGGGACCACAGGCACCCGCCACAACGCCTGGCTATTTTTCTGTTTTGCAGTTTGGCCGAGGCCGGGTTTGAATCTGCCACCTTTGGTATATGGGGCCGGCGCCCTACTCGATGAGCCACAGGTGCCACTCTAATATAATTTCTTATTAACAACTTTTGTGCATATCTGATTTTAGGAACAACTCAATCAAGAGGTATACACATTAAAATTCTATGATGGAAAATTTCAAACACATACAAAAGTAAAATAAAATAGTATGACAAACCCCAATCTTTTTCACCTACATTCCCACCCATGGCCCCCTTCCAGTGGATTATTTTTGAAGCAAATCCTGGACATCATATAATTTTGGCATGCATATTTTTAACATGTAAAGTCCCATTATAGAAAATACCAGAAAATTCAAATAAAACTGTAGTGACAGAAAGCAGATCCATGGTTGTCTGAAAACAGAAGTGGAGGAAGAGATAAACTATAAAGGGGCATGAGCAAAGTTTAGGATGTGATGGATTTTTTTTTAATTTTTAGTTTTTTGTTTTTTGGGATTCATTGAGGGTACAAAGAATTAGGTTACACTGATTGCATTTGTGATGGATATGTTTTATATTCTGATTATACCAGTGGTTTCATGAGTGGGCACACATGTCAAAACTTATTGAATTATATGATTTAAATGGATGCAGCTAATTTTAGCTAAATTTTCCCCTTCAATAAAGCTGATTTTTAAAATCCAATTCCCTGATATCTGTACCAGAATGTTTATTGCACCCCAATTCATAATTGCTAAGTCATGGAAGAAGCCCAAGTGCCCACTGACACATGAATGGATTAATAAATTGTGGTACATGTACACCACGAAATATTATGCAGCCTTAAAGAAAGATGGAAACTTTACCTCTTTCATGTTTACATGGATGGAACTGGAACATATTCTTCTTAGGGAAGTATCTCAGGAATGGAAGAAAAAGTATCCAATGTACTCAGCCCTACTATGAAGCTAATTTATAGCTTTCATATGAAGGGTATAACCCAATTATAGCCCAAGAATATGGGGAAAGAGGCACAGGAGAGGAGGGGAGGGGGATAGGGGGAGGGAGGGTAATTGGTGGGATCACATCTATGGTGCATCTTAGAAGGGTACCGATGAAACTTACTATGCAGAATGCAGAATACAAATGTCTTCATACAATAACTCGGAAAGTGCCATGAAGGCTATGCTAAACAGTTTGATGAAAATGTTTCAGATTGTATATGAAGCCAGCACATTGTACCCCATGATTGCACTAATGTACACAGCTATGATTTAATAAAAAAATAAATAAAATCCGATTCCCTGACCTCTTACTGACACCGAGTATTATTAAAATAAATCAATATTATTAAAATAAATAAGATGTAAGATGTATACCCTATATTCTTTCCAACTTGATAGACAAAAGTTGTATGTCAGTATCTCAATATTTGAATTTGGGCTTCTTTAGTAATGTTGAATGTTTCTACAAGTTTATGGACCATTAGTATTTCTTGTTTTGTGAAATTTCAATTAATGTCTTTTGCCTACTTTTCTAAAGAGGTGTTTGTCTTTTTCTTGTGGATTTGTAAGACTTCTTTATATATCAAGGATGCTAAAACTCTGTCACATATTGCAAATACTCCTTGCCAGTTGGCCTTCTAATTTTGCTTTTGGAGTTATTATTTTTAAAATAAGAAGTTTTACATTTTTACATAGCCATATCTAAGCATAACATCCTTTATTGTTTCTTCTTTTACCTTTATGCCCAGAAAAACTTTCCTTACTCCATCAGGATCAGAGTGAAAATTCACCCATTTTCTTTTTCTTCTCTTTCTTTCTTCCTTTCCTTCCCTTTCCTCCGTTCCTTCCTTCCTTCCTTCTTCCTTTCTTCTTTTTTCTTTTACAAACAATCTCTCTCTCTCTCTCTCTCTCTCTCTGGAGTGTAGTGCCCCATGATAGCTCACTGCAGCCTTATATTCCTGGGCTCAAGCAATCCTCCTGCCTCAGTCTCCTGTGTTGTTATGATTACAGGCATGTGCCACCATGCCTGGCTAATTGTTTTTATTTTTATTTTTATTTATTTATTTATTTTTTTGAGACAGAGCCTCAAGCTGTTGCCCTGGGTAGGGTGCTGTGGTATCACAGGTCACAGCAACATCCAACTCCTGGGCTCAAGCAATTATCTTGCCTCAGCCTCCTAAGTCATTGGGACTACAGGTGCCTGCCACAACGCCTGGCTATTTGGGTGTTATAGTTATCATTGTTGTTTGGCAGGCCGGGACTGGATTCCAACCCACCAGCTCTGGTATATGTGGCTGGTGCCTTAGGTTGAGCTACAGGCACTGAGCCAATTTTTTTTATTTTTATAGAGACAAGATTCTCCTTTTTTTCCCCGGGCTGGCCTTGAACTCCTGGTCTCAAGTGATCCTCCCAATATGGCCTCCCAAAGTGCTAGGATTGCAATTGTGAGCCACCAAGCCTGACCTCACCCATTTTCCTCTGATTGTTAACGGTTTTATTTTGGCCATTCTTGATCACTCTGTAACACAGTGGAAGCATAGCATAGGCTTTGGAGTCTGATGGAGCTGGGATCAAATCTCATCTCCACTGCTTACTTACTATGTGTGTGACCAAAGACATCTTCAGCTAACTTGTCATCTAAAATGGGGATGATAATAGTTTCTATCTTTCAAGGTTGTTTTAAGGATTAAATAAAATATTATTTGTGGAACAGCTGTGCCCAAGAAACATCAGGGACTGTAATTGACATTTTTGGCTTTGGTTGCTCAGTAAGCAAACACTCTGATGATTTGAAGCGAAGCCTGAGGAACATGGAAGGCAGATATTCCCTCTCTCTGTCTCCACTTGGCAACTAGGTAGTGGGGATGTGACTCAGGGTCTGCCAGCCAGATGCTCTCTCTCTCTCTGGACGTTAGAACTTGAGCAGTACAGAACTGCAGGGGAGAGCAGCAATTATTCCCGGAGGTCTCAGCAGCCAGGCGACCAGAAACACAGTGGTAAGTCTCTGGAGGGAACCAGGCCGTTTTGGCATCCTAAGCAAGCCAGGCCTGTGGCATGATCCGTATTGTGCCTGCTTCCCCTGGTCCCTACCCCTCTCCTGAGGCAGGTTCTTCATATTTCCAGTCACAGAGAGAACTCTCATAGCCTTCAAGAAAACTCCTTTTCTGCTTACAGTGGAGTGAACGCCTGTGTTTTGCAACCAAGAACCGGACTGATTAAGCTGCTCTGGGACTTACTTGGGTGGATGGCATGAAGTGATAACTTTTTTCTGCAAATAACCAGATATACCCAAACCATTGGTTAAACAATGCATTCTTTTCCCACTGATTTGAAATGAGTGACATTTTCTTTTCTTTCTGGTTTTTTGGGGTTTTTTTGTTTTTTTTTTTTTGAGACAGAATCTCACTTTGTCACCCTAGGTTGAGTGTCATGGCATCATCATAGCTCATAGCAACTTCAAACTAATGAGCTCAAGCAATCCTCCTGCCTCAGTCTCCTGAGTAGCTGGGAAAACAGATACCTGCCATGATGCTAGGCTAGTTTTTCTATTTTTAGTAGAGGCACAGGATCTCTCTCTTGCTCAGGCTGGTCTCAAACTCCTGAGCTCAAATAATCCACCCGCCTCAGCCTTGCAGAGTGTGAAATGGGTGACATTTTCCATTGAAATCAGCTCTTACCCTTGGGACCTTCCTGCTATATAGAATCCCATGCCTCTCTTAGAATCCCAGTGGTTTGGGGTTTTTTTTGTTTTGTTTTTGGTTTTGGTTTTTTTTGGGGGGGGGTATTTTTATTTTCTTCTCTACAAGGAAAGTCTCATGTTCTAGAACCCCAGGCTGCCTGCTTGGTAATAAACCCTCTGGATAACTAAGGCTTTCCCTATCTTTCTTTCTTTTTTTGAGACAGAGTCTCACTTTGTCGCTGCCGCCTTCCAACCCCCAAAGAGAGGAGTGGCGTCGGGGCTCACAGCAACCTCAGACTCTTGGGCTCAAGAGATTCTCTTGCCTCAGCTGGGTCCACAGGTACTGGCCACAACACCCGGCTATTTTAGAGATGGGGTCTCGCTCTTGTTCAGGCTGGTCTCAAACTTGTGAGCTTAGGCAATCTGCCCGCCTCGGCCTCTCAGAGTGCTAGGATTACAGGCAGGCTTTCCCTATCTTGAAGTTGGAAGGCTGCATTCAGGAGCATGTTGGCCGTACTAGTTCCAGCCCCGATCTGGAAAAACTCAAGGGCATAAGAGGGGTTTGCCTAATGAAAAAAAGAAACGGCCCAAGTAAAGCACTCAGTCTCCCCATCTCCTCAGTGGCTCCCTATTATGGAATTCTCATTCTTACCAACACCCAAGGGAGAAGTTTTATGAACCTTTCTCCAGATGCAGGAACTAGAAAGATCTGGCCCTCCCAAGGCCTGTCAGTGGCTACGGTGCTCACCTCCTGGTCTACTTGTCTTTTTCCTGGTCTACATTTTTTGTGACATCCAAACTGAGTTTGCAGAACAGTGCCACCTCTGGCTGAAAGTGTGAAAACAGGACTAGCCTCCAAAGAATCCTGGAGGAATCCTGCAGCCCAGGCCCAGGGGGCAGGCAAGGGAGTGAGGAGAGGCAAAGACGGCTAGGGGAAGAAAGGGAGAGTTCTCTGAGGCAAGGGGTGTGTTAAGTTACAACACGATGCCAAAGAATGTCTTGGCTGCAGCTAAGTAGAAGGGTAGACACCTGTGGAAATTAAGTGACAGTACCAATCCCCAAAAATAGAGGAAATAATTGAATCTGAATGCGGGGGATGGGGAACAGGTGGTTCCATAATTGTCTTTAGCAAAGACCTCCTAGTCAAGGATATGGGTAAAGGACAAAGGAGACAGTAGGCCTGGGAGCTTTTAAAAAGCGACAGGAATTGGCTTGGCGCCTGTGGCTCAACGGGCTAAGGCGCCAGCCACGTACGCCTGAGCTGGTAGGTTCGAATCCAGCCCGGGCCCGCCAAACAACAATGACGGCTGCAACCAAAAATGGCCAGGCGCTGTGGCGGGCGACTGTAGTCCCAGCTACTTCGGAGGCAGAGGCAGGAGACTCGCTTGAGCCCAGGAATTGGAGGTTGCTGTGAGCTGTAATGCCACAGCACTCTATCCAGGGTGACAGCTTGAAGCTCTGTCTCAAAAAAAAAAAAAAAGCGACAGGAATCTACACAATGGACTATTATGTGGCCACTAAAATGATGTTTACAAAGACCTATTTTAATAACAAGAGGAAATTCTTGTTATAATTTCAAGTTTAAAAAAGCCAAGCTATGAAGTTGTGTATTGACTTTCATCACAAACTATATGGAAAAACTATGCATTTAAAAAAATACTGGAAGCTTGGCCCTTGTAGCTCAGTGAATAGGGCACCAGCCACATACATTGGAACTGGCGGGTTTGAACCCAACCCAGGCCTGCCAAACAATGACAACTACAACAAAAAACTAGCCGGGCGTTGTGGCAGGTGCCTGTAGTCCCAGCTACTTGGGAGGCTGAGGCAAGAAAATAGCTTAAGCCCAAGAGTTGGAGGTTGCTGTGAGCTGTGACAGCCATTACACTCTACCCAGGGCGACAGCTTGAGACTGTCTCAAAAATGAATAAATAATACTGGAAGGGGCCAGGCGTGGTGGCTCATGCTTGTAATCCTAGCACTTTAGGACACCAAAGTGAGTGGATTGCCTGAGTTCAAGACCAGTCTGAGCAAGACTGAGACCTCTGTCTCTACAAAAAATAGAAAAACTGACTTGGAGCCCATAGCACAGAGGTTATGGCGCCAGCCACATACACCAAAGATGGCGGGTTCGAACCTGGCCCAGGCCAGCTAAACAACTGCAACTAAAAAAATAGCTGGGCGTTGTGCCGGGCGCCTGTACTCCCAGCTACTTGGGAGACTGAGGCAAGAGAATTGCTTAAGCTCAAGAGTTGGAGGTTGCTGTGAGCTATGATGCCACAGCATTCTACCAAAGCAACATAGTGAGATTCTGTCTCAAAAAAAACAAAAATAGAAAGACTAGCCAGACATTGTGACGAGCACCTGTAGTCCCAGCTACTTGAGAGGTTTAGGTAAGAAGATCTCTTGAGCCCAACAGTTTGAGGTTGCTGTGAGCTATGACGCCATGGCACTCTACCTAAGGGTGACAGAATGAGACTGTCTCAAAAAATTAAAAATACTGGAAGGAAATACACTAGTAAAGTATTAAAGTAATATTAAAGTATTAAAGTAAATAGTAAAGACTTATTTCTTTTAATCTTTTTTTCCTTTTTCTTTTCAGTCTCCATAGAGACTGTCAAAAACTGCCAATGCTGACCATATTTCAAGTCTTCATGGAGGAATATTGGAAAAAGTTTTCAATTAGCAATAATTGTACCCCAAATAAAACCCGTTCATTGAGGGTGGCACCTGTGGCTCAAAGGAGTAGGGCACTGGCCTCATATGCCAGAGGTGGCAGGTTCAAACTCAGCCCCGGCCAAAAAAATGCAAAAAAAAAAAAAAAAAACAAACCATTTTCATTGGCTACAATACCGCCACTGTGCAAAGCTAATAGTAAGGACTTATTAACTGTCAGGTTCTGTGCTTGGCATCTAACTTAGATAAAGTATCACCATACATTTTCATAATAACCCCATGAGGCAATACTACCCATTTATAGATGAGAAAACTGAGGCTCCCAGAAGCTACCTATCTAAACTCTACACAGCTCAGAAGTGGCATGATTAAAAATTATTGATTAAAAATGATTTTTTTTGGCTCGGTGCCTGTAGCTCAATGGCTAGGGCACCAGCCACATACACCGAAGCCGGGCTTGCCAAACAACAATGACAACTACAACAACAAAATAGCTGGGCGTTCTGGTGGGCGCCTGTAGTCCCAGCTACTTGGGAAGCTGAGGCAAGAGAATCACGTAAGCCCAAGAGTTGCTGTGAGCTGTGGCACTACAGCACTCTACCTAAGGTGACATAGTGAGACTCTGTCTCAAAACATAATAATAATAATTTTTTCTTTCTATATTTCCCAATTTTTTAACAATGAACATGTGCATTCTGCCCTTTCCCAACTGTCCCTTTCCTCATGTAATCAATTCATCTTATAATAAGAGCAAAGGGAAACATACTCTCCTACTCCTTAGAATTTGTGCTCTCTTTCTAAGTAGAGTGAGAGCCTCTAGGAAGGAACTTTGTTCCCAATTCTGAGCATAAAGGGGTTTACAGAGATATTGAATAGATGTTTATGGAATAAAGGACTGAAGGAAGGAATAAATGAGTAACAGTCACAAAAAGGTTGGTGGTGATGATGTTGCTGCCTTGTATACAATATGCAAGGTATTTGGTGAAGGGGCAGCCTTTCACCAGATCATTGAGAAGGGTACTTTTAGGTCTAAAGCCTTTCTATGAAACTTTGATTCCCTGCCCTGGGCAACCCAGCCAGCTATTTCTCAACTAATATCCCTAGCCTTGGAGACCACATGTTCTAGGCTTGCCACCTAATGGGCTTATAGCTACCATGTCCTTCCCCCGACGCAGTAGCCCTGTGTTCTTTGTTAGGCCTCAACTCCTAATACAGCCCAGAGGCAGGCAGAGTGGGAAGGGGTCTAAGGTTAGGGAGATGCTGGATTCCTAGGCCCCTTGAGAAGAAGCCCCCTGTGGCTAACAGGAAGTTGACCAAATTTTGCAAACTAAAAGGAATAATAGATAAATTTTCACATAATTAAGATGCTAATGAGAAATGACCTACATGCCCAAGGAACACCTGACCTGCACATAGGGACCTGAAATCTGGATTTGGAATTTCTGCCCTTGCTGTCTAACCCAATGACTCCAGTGGTTATGGAGTCAATACCAATACTCCTCTCAATGCCCCTGGGCCATACTCATTGAGTAGGTGTCCACCTCCTATCCTTGTGGGGCAGGGGGACAGAGGACAGGATACTGACTTCATTTCCTCCTGGCCCCTGTTTCCTTAATGGAAAAAGCAGACCAAGTAAAGTTTTCATTGAACTGGTAGCACTTTTGAAAATTATAGCCAATTCCCAGTAATCAGTACCAACAAGGGCCATCAGTAGGGCCTGCAATTAGATAAAGAAAAATAGCAATGTTTACAATCCAATTTGTTTAAAAACAACAGATTTGCCTTTATAATTATGAACCAGTACAGGTTCCTGCTAGGAGCTGGCCTTGGCTCCAGTCCTCCTGCTCAGAATAATCCTTCTACCTGCCCCTACATCCCCTGGACTCTAGAGAACTCCCTCAGCCTTCAAGGCCCACCTCAGATTCTACTTCTTCCAAAAAGACTTCTGGTTCCTGTCATTTTTCTTCTTCCTCTGCACTCCCTCTGGCACTTTGCTAGCATTGGACATACCCCCTTACACTGTCAACTTTTTCTGTCTGTCTGTGACCTCTCTCCTTCAGTAAACGCTTCCAGAAGGCAGGCTCAGCTGTTTTGTCCCGGGCTAGCCCCCTGGCCCTAGCACAGTGCTTGGCACAGTGGACTCCTCCATCAAGCCTCATTTGCTGTTGTCCAATGGATAGACTCCGCCTACCCAGGGTCCTGACTTCTAGACGACAGGACTGGGGAACTCCAAGGTCAGGGAGATTCCCTATTCCACGGTCCCTGGGGAAGCCCCCTGCAGATAAAAGGGAATTGCTTTTATTTTGCAAGCCAGAAAGGAACATTTACCAGGCCCAATTACTGCCAATTTTGTTGTTCCGAGAGTGGGGAAGATCAAATCTAGCAGCGAGGGCAGAGTGAGACAGCAGGGGTGGGGGAATAAAGGGCTCTTTTGGCGGGAGGACGGGCTCTCTGGCCCTCATTCGGTCACTGGGCCCCCTAAGTGTGAGGCCAGAGAGTTGAGGCTGGGGAAAAGAAGGAAAGGGAGGAGGACTGCGTTTCCCTCCTCCCTTTCTCTCGCGGTCCACGCCGGCCTCTTTCTTGGGCTCTTTGTCTGTCTGTCTGCCTGTCTGTAGTCTTTCCTTCGCGCTCCAGCGCGCGCTCTCTCTCGCCCCCCCTCCTCAGTCCACGTGACCGCCTGCTCTTTACCGCTCTGATCACCTCTTCCTGAGGCTGCACCTTTCGGTTGGTAACAGGAGACACTCGGGTGTTGGGGGCAGGATGGGTTTCCTTCCTCCGCTTTTTCCTCCTCGCTTTCTTGGGCAGCTCCAGCCGCTCCTCTGGGCGCAGCCTCCGGCCCTCCACCCCTCCAGGCTCCCAGCCCCCATAGCGCTCGCTCCCGCTCCCCTGTCCCCCCCCAACCCCACCCTGCGCCTCCCTCCTCCCGGCAGCCAGCCCTTTTTGGGGAGGAGGCTTAGGCGCTGGGGACAGACAAAAGGGCTCTGAGAGACCTGGGGCACCTCACCATGTGGCCCCTCCCTCTTGGGGCTGCAGGCTGTCTCCCGCGCCCCTCCCTAGCCAGAGGTCTGGGGAGTTCGAGCCCTGAGGCATCCTTTCCCAGACTGGTCCGCGCCTATCGTTCTGCCGCTCTGCCCCGGGTGCTGAGCCTTCGGGCGCTTCGAATACCAAGGAATGCACCGGGCAAGGGTGAGGGAGAAGCTCAGAGGGTGGAGGCAGCTCTCTTGGTTCCCAGGCTGGAGAACGGCCAGCCTAAAGGAGGGGACTCAGGCCCCGCCATCGGAAGGGTCCCAGTTCTGTGAGGGTGACAAGATCTCCAACCTCAAGAAACACCAAATATAATGAGAGAGATACCAGCCTCTGTCCCCTTTACAGTCCAAACTCAAGAAATAAGGACGAATCCAAAATTGGGACGAATGAGCCCTTTAAAAGGGGAGCTGGACCTGTCTTCACTAACTCCTGGCAGAAGAACCAGATCGTGCTTCCGGGCCATCTTGCCTAGCATTTAGCGAGCTGCTGCTCCGGTCCTACCAACCCCCCGCCACCGAAACTTGGGATTAAAAGTGAACTCTCGCCCATTTCAGACCAGGGCAAATCTTTAAACAAAGACCACTGAGGATTGAAATTATCAAGTAAATCAGACAAAAACATTTTCCAGGTTTCCTCACTGTCAATGCGCTCTTACTAGTGCCTAGAGCCATAGCCCTCGATACCTCATGTATCCATTTTAGAGCCTATGAAGGGACTATTTCCCCCGAGCCACCCAGCTAGCCACTTAATACCATTTTAGTCAATAAAGCTCTGTCCCCTCAGGGGATACTGCTCGTGGCCACAGCCACACTTGCTGCACCTTCAGCCATAGCTCTGGCCAATACGATAAGAAATGACCCAAATGCTGGGAAGGACAGGGTGCCAGAAGGAATTCCATCTCTCCAGGATCATGCGGAGGGACTTGAGCAAAGAAGTGCTTCAGACTTGAGGGGTACCAGGCAGAACAGTACTTGCTGACAACAAAACCTATTAAGAATGGTCACCAAGCTACTATTTACTGAACCCTTGCCAAGTGCCAAGTACATAGCACACATCATATTTACTCCCAATAACTGTGGCTCATGTGGTAGGTACTATTATTATCCAGTTTAACAGATAAGGAAACTATGGCTCAGAGAAGGTAACTTAAAGAGGTCACACAGCTGGAATCCAAGTCTGGCAACACCGAAATCCAGGCCTTTAACCACTATACTATCCTGCCTCCTTCCCACATGGAATGATTCTAAGACTCCTCCAGATGGAACAGAGATAATCGTGGGCCAGGGCACAATCTTGCTGGAACCTGGCTATTTACCAAAATCTACAGGGGTCAACAGGGGTCCAAAGCCATCCTTCTGGCTTTGTGAATGCCACAGACTTCCACACAAAAGTCCAGACTCCTAAATTCCTAATCTAGAATGCAAAGGAGACATCATCTCTGCCCATCCCCACAGAAATCATCCCACTTCCGGTTTCTGTCTTTTCTGGGTAGCAGTGAGGTTTGCAGGATGCCAGGCCATGGGTGAGCTTCTTGGAGCCAGTGTTGTGAGGGTGAGCTCAATAATGGACCCCCACTGCCCTACCCAAAGTCCTCCCTGGAGGGAGGACAAATAGGCCCATTGATTTGAAATTCTCCCAGAGGGCATTAGAGTAATGACTCTGGACTGTGTGATGCCTACACCCCCTTTGACCTACTGACTGACCCCTGCCCTGGGAGGTTCCAAAGGCTACAAATCTCAGTTGCTTGTGGGCCATGTGGTTTGTGGCTGTTTGTAGTTTTGGAGGGGAGGGGGGTAGGGGACACTGCATCTCACTGTGCCTGGCTTCCCCAGAGAACTAGCAAGGGGCAGGGAGGGCCCCTTCCAAACCCTGCCAAGACACACTGCAACGACTGATAGGGGGCTCCATCATTTATTTTTGAAAGCAGCAGGACTCTCAGCTCATTTGCATAAATGTTTGCACTGCCTGCTATATGTTAGTTTGGGAGAAGGGCACCAGGGCATAGAACATACATGACAGATTTGTAACTGGGGCAGCTTGATCCTGCCCATGGCTAGGTGAGTTAACCAGCCAGCCAAAGATGGCCCTGTACCCTCTGTGTGTATTTTTGAAAGCCCCTCTAAGTGCAAAGCCCAGCACCCAGAATATGCGTCAATAGAAAGACCTTGCCCCTAAGGGGGTGCTTCTAAGCCAGGTGTATAGGTGGATGGGTAAATAAGGCAGCATTTGACTCAAAAAAGATTGAGAGTCTGGATTCCTCATTTCTATTGTTCAACAAAGAAACATTTGAGTGCCTTCTATGTGCCAGGTACTTTACTAGATACTGAGATAATAAATATCAAGGCCTTAGCTCAACACCTGTAGCTCAAGCGGCTAAGGCACCAGCCACATACAGCAGAGCTGGTGGGTTTGAATCCAGCCCCGGCCCGCCAAACAACAATGATAACTCCAACCCAAAAATAAGCCGGGCATTGTGGCGCCTGTAGTCCCAGCTACTTGGGAGGCTGAGGCAAGAGAATCACTTAAGCCCAGGAGTTGGATGTTGCTGTGAGCTGTGACGCCAGGGCACCCTACCCAGGGCGACAGCTTGAGGCTCTGTCTCAAAAAATAAATAAATATCAAGACCTTGTGTCCATCATCAGGGTACTCATAATCTAGCACAAGTGACAGAAACACAAATTGCCCTAGTGTGGTGTGCCAGCAGAGAGAGGATTGCTAAAGTAGCACTCAGCAGGTGGAAGTGGGGTCTAAAGAAACTTGGTGGTGGGGGTATGGCTGCTTAATGGAAGTCCTAAACATCAAACCCCCTCTCATTTGCAAGCTGTGTTTTAAGGCCTATTCCTAACTCCCTGGGTATGAGCTCTCCAGGCAGCCTCAGTTTCTTCATCTTCAAAATGGGGACAATAATCTCTGAAGTGGGCCCCTGTGTGTCTTGTGTGTCCTATCTCCCGCTTTGCCTGTTCCTATATCCAACATCGATTCCTGTTTAAGGGCTAAGATCAGTTTCCACAAGACACCACAAGAACATGTGGCAGAGCTGGAGGGTACAGAATAATGAGAGGTGGTGGGCGTGAAAGGGAGATGCGGTTAGGTGCAGGGCTGTGGTACCAAAAGAAGGTGCAGGTAGAGGTCGGGGTTAAACCTCTATTCCGATTTAACCAGCTTTCCAAAGCCCCCCCCTTCCCCACTGCTGAAGGCAGAGTTAAAGTAGTGGCACTGCCCCACCCCAAGCCCTGCAGCCAATCTTGAGGACGAAGCACAGAGGGATGAGCTTGTCTTTCCCGACCTCCAGCCAACGATTGGGGTCGCCTTAGTTTCTCTCTAGAGTCAAGCATTTGCCTTCACCATTTTCTAAAATCTCAAATCTGACCTTTCCTTGGGGAGGGGGTTACCAGTTCCGTTAAGTTCCCTCCTTTCGGAGTAAAGAAGGACTTCCTTTTACTAGTCCTAAACTATTCCCTTGGGGCTTGAAGGGGGAGCCAGAGCTCGGGTCCCGGCCCAGGCCCAGCAGACTGCGCTGCCCCTCCAGGATTTCCCGCACTCGAAGCAGCGAGATCGGCTCAAACTTCTGCCTCCCACCAAGGAAACTCCGCTTTCCTTTAAAATGCAGAAACTCCCAGCCCACACCCCAGCCCCTAGGGCCGCCTCCTCGCTCTTCCCCCTCTGCCTCCACCCTGGCTTTGGCTCCTCCCAGAGCCCTCGGCGTGGGGGCCTCCCTGCCACCTGCCCGCTGCCCATCCCACATGCAAAGCGTGACCGCCAGGGAAGGAAGCCGAGCGCGCGCCCACACCGGCCCTGCGCCTTGGCGACAGCGGAGCTCGCCTACTCCGTCCGTCTGCGCTTACCCAGCATGCACTTCCAGGCCCTGAGCTATCTCGGAGCCGCAGCCCCGGGGTCAGAGCGGCCAGAAGAAACAGGAAGTTTGGGACGGTCCTAGTGGTGAGGCCGGGAGTCCTAAACGGCAGGCCCTTAACTCCGCGCTGCCTCTCCCTTCCCCCCACTCCTTCCCTCTGGCGGACTTCCCTGGGGTCCGTTTCGGGGGCTGGCCTGAACTCCAAAAATCCAGATGTGTTTGGGGGTCATTCAAGGCACACTCCCAGGGTTCCCTTCGCGGTAGCATCTCCTTGCTTTATGGATCAAGGGGTGGGGAGGAGGAAGACGGAGTGCTCCCGCCCTGGTGGGGTAGTAGTCCTTAAGGGTGGTTTGTCTTCTGCCTAAGGAGAGTGGGAAAGACGCTAGATTAGGGTAGAGATTGCGGAGCTGGATATTCGTTCCCCACCACCAGTTCTTAGGAGGGGAGGGCAGTGGTTAGAACCTACTGAGTCCAGGGTCGTTGTCCTTCCCTCTCCCTGCCTATTGACTTTCATCTGCCCTCCACACTGACTTAGGTTCTCCCCATTATCTTCAGCCACCATCTCACAAACATGCACTGCTGTTCACAAGGGGCAGTGGGCAAAGGGAGAGGAGATGCCCAATGAAGTACCATTCCTAGAGCAGAGAACACAAAGGGCTTGCCCTGTTGAAAGTGATCTCCACCTGCACACCCCTTACACCGGGCAGAAAGGACCCGATTCTCAGTTCCCTTGGCCTCACTGTTAGTCCTCACCCCTAGCTCAGCATTAGCTAAACCAGTGACACAGACAACCTCAACTGGCCCCACTTGAGCCTCTCACTAACCTATAGCTGACAGGAATACGGGTCACAGTTGATCCCAGTGATCCCTTGATCTCAGTATACAGTTCGGGTTGTGCAGACGAGCCTTTGTAGACACATTCACTCTCTTCCTATAACCTTACACTCCCCTAGCCAAGGGACTTCTCCCTCCCTGCTCAATAGAGGTTTCCAAGCTCTCCTTAATGCCTTCCACTTCTAGATTTGCTGAGAGGAGGTGAGGGAGAGTGAAGAACAAGGGAGGTGAGGGAGAGTGAAGAACAAGGAAGAATATTTTGGAAGTAGGAAAGTGAAAGATTGGCTATAGAATGACTATCAAGTGGAGACTGTCGTGAGCATGGTGTTCATCCCAGACATCCTCAGGCAGAATTAATTGTACTTTGCTTTGTGCTCCCATAATTCGCGATTAATACCTCTACTATCACATTGTACTGTAATTATTTGTTTACATGTTTCTCTCCTTCATGGATGGTGAGCTCCAAGAGGGCAGAAACTATGCCTTATTCATCTCAAAGCTCCCTGCACAGATCCTAGCTCACAAAAGGTCTGTTAGGGCAGCACCTGTGGCTTAGTGGGTAGAGTGCCGGCCCCATATACCGAGGGTGGTGAGTTCGAATCTGGCCCCAGCCAAACTGCAACAACAACAATAAAAAAATAGCCAGGCGTTGTGGCGGGCGCCTGTAGTCCCAGATGCTGAGGCTGAGGCAAGAGAATCGCCTAAGCCCAGGAGTTGGAGGTTGCTGTGAGCTGTGACGCCACCGCACTCTACCAAGGGTGATAAAGTGAGACTCTGTCTCTTAAAAAAAAGAAAAATAGCTCTGGGTTTCACAGTCCATGAACACTTAAAAAAAAAAGGTCTGTTAAATACATAAACTAGAAAGGGAAGAGATTCAATGAGATGACCTCCAAGATCTCATTCAGCTCTAATATTCTGTGACACAACTGAACCATGCACCCACAGATGCACTTGTATTCATGTTAACACATAAACAGAACAAACGTACAAATACCATCATGCCACAGTCGGATGCCAGTAGAAAACCACCCCTTGAACAGTGAACATACATTACATGATGCTATGTAACTGGCCTTTTGAAAGTTGAACCTCCAAACCTAAAAATCTGAGGCGTCAGCTCGGCGCCTGTGGTTCAGCGGGCTAAGGCGCCAGCCATGTAAACCTGAGCTGGCGGGTTCGAATCCAGCCTGGGCCCGCCAACCAACAATGACGGCTGCAACCCAAACAAAAACAAACAAAAAAAAAAAAATTAGCCGGGCATTGTGGCGGGCGCCTGTAGTCTCAGCTACTTGGGAGGCAGAGGCAGGAGACTCGCTTGAGCCTAGGAATTGGAGATTGCTGTGAGCTATAATGCCACAACGACACTCTACCAGGGCGACAGCTTGAGGCTC
>CAUYON010010325.1:0-28460 GCA_963573935.1 Arctocebus calabarensis | reverse complement strand
CAGTCAAACTCTTCATTACTAATGTTGTTCATGGTTTCTTGATGTTTCTTTGAAAAACTAAGAGATGGAATTTAAAGAAATACTTCCAGCTTCTCACAAAGGCAATTCTCCAGGAATTCTGAATCCCACTGCATGTGTCCTCTGAGCAACAGTGGAAACGTTCTTAGAGCATCCAGGCACTGCAGGCCAACCCCATGTAGAAGCCAGAAAGCCACCGCCTGTGCAGAGTCAGAGCCGGAGCCACAGGAGTGCTTGGCCACCCCCATCGCACTCGTCAAGGCCTGTCTCCCATGTGCTGGAGACAGCCGCCCCAGATGGCGCTGGAGCAGCCGGCAAAGCAGCAGCTGGGGCAGAGACTTCAGGGACTGACCTCCCACATTTTCAATGTCAATAGAGAATGGGTTATGGAAAAGCGGTATGTCCTGTTCATGGAGATGAACCTCTTTAAATCTAAATTGGAACTCCTTTCGCAACTTTTCCAGTGAATCCACACATGTTTTGTTTGGGAATGCAACCAATGGTTTTTCCGCTAATAGATTTCACAGCCCTGGGATGAGTCTGCTGCTAAACAGGACAGGCAGTGGAGGCAAAAATGCTCGGCAGGCCTGATAAATGTACTTGGCAGGCTGCATGTGACCTGCAGGCCATAGTTTGAGGACCCCTGGTCTATAGTTTTCTTTTTTGTTGTGTCCTTTCCTGGCTTTGGTACAAAGGTGAACTGACTTCATAGAAAAAACCAGGGAAGATTCTTCATTCTTGACATTATGAAATAATTTTTGCAGTAAAAATACCAGTTCTTCTTTGTAAGGCTGATAAAATTCTGCTGTGAAATCATCAAGTCTGGGATTTTTTTCATTGAAAGGATTTTTATTGCTGCTTCAATTTAAGTTCTTGGTATTGGTCTGTTATTGCTTCCTGATTGAGCCTAGAGTAGTTGTGTGTTTCCAATAATTTGTCCATTTCCTCAACATTTTCTAGGTTATGTGCATAGAGATTTTTATAATATTCAGAGATGATGTTTTATATTTATGTGCTATCAATTGTTATATCTCCATTTTCATTTCTGATTGACTTATTAAGGTTCTTTCTTTTCCATTTTTGATTAATTTAGCAAGCGGTATG
The DNA here is from genome assembly GCA_963573935.1 of Arctocebus calabarensis. Classification (NCBI taxonomy): domain Eukaryota; kingdom Metazoa; phylum Chordata; class Mammalia; order Primates; family Lorisidae; genus Arctocebus; species Arctocebus calabarensis. Next base: position 27,338 of record CAUYON010010325.1, on the reverse strand, counting down.
TTAATTTTATTTATCTTTTAAAAACACAACTTTTTGTTTCATTAATCTTATGTATAATTCTTTTGTTATCAACTTCATTTACTTGTTCTCTGACCTTAGTTATTTCTTTTTTCCTGATGGGTTTGGAATTGGTTTGCTCTTCCTTTTCAAATCCCTTGAAACAATTCTTCAGGTTGTTGATTTGCCATCTTTCTGTTTCTTTGGTGTAGGCATTTAAGGTTATGAATTTTTCTCTTACAACTCCTTTGGCTGAATCCCACAGATTTTGATAACTTGTGTCCCCTTTGTCATGTAGTTCAAAGAATCTTATAGTTTTTCATCTTAATTTCCTCCTTGGCTCAATAATTATTCAGCAGTAAGTTATTTAATTTCCATAACTTTGTGTAGAATTGAATGGTTTTTTTTTGGAGTTGATTTCTAATTTTATTCCAACATGGTCTTAGAAAATCCATGGTATGATTTCTATTTTTATTTTTAATTTGTTGAGACATACTTTGTAGCCTAAGAGTGATCAGTTTCCGACAATATTCCATGTGTTGATGAGAAGAATATATAGTCAGCAATTTTGGGATAGAATGTTCAGTAAATGTCTGGTAGGCCCATTTGCTCTAGAATCTCTTCTAATTTCCAGGTTTCTGTACTCATTTTCTGCTTGGAGGATCTGTGCAGTTCTGTCAGTGGGATGTTGAAAGTCCCTAGTTTATCACTCAGGTCTAATGGGGTTCACTTTATATCAATGCTGCTGCTTATCTCTTAGATGTAATGGGGTTTGCTTTATAAATCTTGGTGCACCTTGGTGTTAAGTGCGTAAATATTTATAATTGTTACATCTTCTTGTTGAATTGTTTTTCCTTTATCGTTATGTAATGACCATCTTTGTTCTTTACTTTTGGTACTTTGAAGTCTGTTATCTGATATGAAAATGGTTGTACCAGTTTTTTTATGATTTGAATTTACATGGAATATTGTTTTCCATCCTATCATGTTGAGTCTGGATGGTCCTTGTGGATTCAATTTATTGTCTAGAGACAGCAGATACTCATCTTATATTTTTTCCAGCCATTCCATCAAACCTACGTCTCCTGAGAGGGAAGTTCAATCTATTCATATTTATTGAAACAATTGATAACTGGGGTGGATTTCTGGTCATCCTGTTGAGTAGAACTTCACTGCTTTGTTTTATCTCTTGATTCATTGTGGTGTCTGGGTTCCAAAATTTAGCATTTTTTACCATCCAGGTAATTTTACATGGATGGGTGATTCTTATGCTGATCAGTGTGTAATACAAATCTAAGTACTTCCTGGAGGGAAGATCTGGTCTTGACAGATTTCCTCAGCTTTTGCTTATCTTAGAAAGTCTTTATTTCTCTCTCCTATAACAAACTTAGTTTAGTAGGATACAGCATTCTAGGCTGGTTGTTATCTGTTTGACATGACTGATAATGGGGCCCCAGTCCCTTCTGGCTTGTATAGTCTCAGCTAAGAAGTTTACAGTTAGTCTTGTGGGCTTTCCTTTGTAATTTACCTGATGCTTTCACCTTACAGGTTGTAGGAATTCCTCTTTTGTGCTAACTTTGGCCAGTCTGATGACTATACATTGTGATGATTGCCTCTTCGTGATGAACCCTCCCAGCACTCATTATGCTTCTTATAACTGGATATTCAGATTTCTAGGAAGACCTGAGGATTTTTCCTGAAGTTTTCCCTCAAACAAGTTTTCCATCCATGTGTGTTTTCTTCTTATTTTATGTTGGGGAGTATCCCTTCTTATGATTCTTATGTTAGGCCTCTACATAATCCCATATTTCTTGTAGATTTTCTTGTTCTTATTTCTTTGTTCTTTTTCTTTGACTGACTTTTCAAATTTCAAGGTGTGGTCTTTGAACTCCAAGATTCTTTTTTCTGTCTGAGCTAGCCTGTTTTGAAGGATTTCTACTGTGTTTTGCCTTTCCAGTAGCTGTGCTTGATTTAAAAAAATTTTTGATTTTTTTTAGTGAATTTTTAACTAATTTCTTTGATTGCTTTTGTGGTTTTTTTTTTCTGTGTGTGTGTTGGGTTTCTATTTTCTCTGCTATTTCATTGAGCTTCCTTATAATCCATATTTGAAATTCTTTATTCAGTCATTTCAATATTCTCATTTTGGTTGGTTTGTATCAGTATGGAGGTATTTCCTTTGGGGGATATCCTTTCATTCTGATTTTTCATTTTTCTGAAGATGTTTTCTGCTCATCTAGAATAGCTTTTTCATCTTATTTTTGGATTTTCTTTTGTTTAGATAATGACATCTATCTGATCTCTGAGGCAGTGGGTGGTGCTTGTGGGTAAGGCTCAACCACATTCTGTGTAACTGAGCCAGTAAATTCTATAAAAGTCATGTAAATTGACTTCCTTGCAGCAGATTGTGCTTGCTGAAAGGAACAACTGCAATGTTCTGGGTTCCTGTTATCAGTTCTAGTTCCTTAGAAGAAGGATTTGATTTCCCCTGATGGTAGATGGGCCTTGGAACTTCAGGTGAATTCTTATTCTCTACCACAGCAGAGGCAAATGGGGGAGTGTGGCTGGACAGGGCTGACTTGATGAGATTGCCTTCAGGATCCATGAAAGCTGCCAAGGTATCCGTTTCAGCCTAGCTCAAAGGTCTGCTCCCATCTTTTAGGCAAAGTCATTAGGGAGCAGCTTTCTGGCCTCCCCCAACCAGAAAGTCTACTTGTGGAGGTAAGGCCATCTGAGATTCAGTCTGGAAGACTGAAATAGGGATCCTTGCTCTTTGCTCTCCCCTGATCTGTGCTTTCCTTTTGCTGTCTCCTAGCAGGCAGAAGCTCATTCCAGCCAAACTCCCCTATGGATGTGGTGGGGGCTAGAAGGTTCCACTCTCAGGATCCTAGACTGAGTTAGAACATGGCCCTCCTGTGGAGAGAAGGGTGACCCTCAATCATGCTGCAGCTAAGGTACACACTGCACTCTCCCACCTGATATAGGTGCCTAGGTGGATACCCTTAGCTACTGAGAATAATTCACAAATCACTCCTCTTTGTCCTAGAACAACTATGTGATTTAGCCTGAGGGACTGTTCCTGGGGCCCTGAAGGTCAATCCTTGATCATGTCAATGAAAAATGTGCTGATCCTGAGTTGCCCATGGGATTCCCAAGCAGGTTGTCCCTCCACATAGAGGCATTCCCACTCTGCTGGGGCTGCCAGGTCAGCTGCACCACGGTGGGCCAGCAGGCAGGAAGCTCATAATGTGAGTACACCTCTGTCCACTGCAGGACCCTTAGAAGAAGCGTCTAAGCTCTATTCTCTGTGGAATCACAACATGGTGGCTCAATTTTCTCTCTTGGCAGCCACAGATGGTAGATGGGAAGAGGAGAAAAATAGTCTGGAAAGGTTGAATCCCACTCTCTGTGGAAGCCCCAATGTGGCACATGCACCAATAGAGAGGAAAAGCAGTTTCATTGAGCCCTGGCTTAATTATCTCTCAGCAGCCATGAGTGGGGCAGGGAAAGGGGAGGAAAAGAGTCTGAGTGAAAGAAAGATAGCATTCTAGCCACTTCTGTTTCTCTCTCCAGAAGGCAGCCAACCCAGAATGTTCATGCTCTGGGGTTATAAAGATACCCTGGGACCCATCGGCCCTCTGTGGCTCCCATAATCTGAGCTAGAGTTAGGAAATATTACTGTGGAAATAAGTAGGACAAAAACTAAGGGACTGAAACTCCCTGGGAAAGACATAGGGGTACTGTGGGTGGAAAAGAAGTATGATACCTGCTGTCCCTACTCAGGACTGTGGTTATGGGAAGTGACCCCAAAGGAAGGGGCTGGTAGCCTGGTGCTTTGTCCTCAAGAGACTCCTAGTTCACTGGCAGCAACAGCTTTGGGGTTTATGAGGGTAACAGCTGTCCAGAATTTGGGGAGCCTAGTAATTGCCAGAGATGTTGCAAAGGGAGAAATAAACTGCTCACCTACCCTTCTCACTCTAAACCCATTGGGGGTTGATCTCTGCCAGTATACAGTGTATTTCAATTGTAAAGCTGCATCCTTAATGTTATATCACCTCTACAGAAGGCAGATGTCATTTCCTTACTGCCAGTGCAAGTTGTCTCTTCTGCCTCTACCACGCTGCCACCACTGACCTTACCAGTTCATTCTGCACATGTGAAGAGTGTTTGACTATTTGAGGTTAACTGTCCTTGTTCAGAATTGTGTTACTAGGTTTAGAAGTAGATCATGCATGATCAGAATTCTCATCAGCCATGAAACAAGTCTCAGAAAATTCAGAAAAGTCAAAAATATACTGGTATCTTCTCAGACCACAATGAAATAAAATTAGAAATCAAATCCAAATAAATTATCTGCTGCTAAATGACCCTTGGATCATGAAGGCAAAAAATCAAAAGATTCCTTGAGTGGAATGATAAAGATTTCAAAATCTGTGGGATACAGTAAAAACAGTCATAAGGAGAAAGTTCGTAGCCTTAAATTCCTTCATAAAAAAAGACAGAAGGATCACAAATTAACTAACTATGACCAAATCTCAAGGAACTAGAAATAGAAAAACAAATGAAGCCCAACATTAGAAGAAGAAAACAAAGAATAAATCTCAGATCAGAACTATAGTAAATGAAATGGAAACAAACAAAAAGGGGGGGGGTCAATGGAACAAAAGTTTGTCTTTGATAAAATAAACAAAATTGATATGCCACTTGCCAGATTAACCGGAAATAAAAGAGGAAAGACTCAACTAAGCACAATCAGAAATGAAAAAAAATAATAATAAAAAGGAGAAATTACAACCAATACTGCAGAAGTACATAATATCATCCAGGAATATTTTGAAAACCTTTATGTATACAAACTAAAAAATGTAGAGGAAATAAATAAATTCCAGAAATACACAACCTCCCAAGCATGAGTTAGGAAAAAATAGAAATCCTGAACAGGATTGAACAGTAATGAGCAGTGAAATTGAAGCGATAATAAAAAATCTCCCAGAAAACAACAATAACAATAAAAATGCTGGACCAGATGGATTTACAGCTAACTTCTACCAGATATACAAAAAAGAACTGGTACGTATGCTATAGAAATTATTTCATAACATCAAGGAGGTAATCCTTCCTAACTCATTCTCTGAAACCCATATCACCTTGATGCCAAAGTCAGGAAAGGACACAAAAGAAAACTACAGACCAATATTCCTTATGAACATAGATTCAAAAAATCCTCAACACAATCTTAGTGAACCAAATTCAATAGCACATCAAAAAGATAATTCACCATGATCCAAGTGGGTTTCATCCCATGGATATAAGAATGGTTCAACATATGCAAATTGATACATGTTATTCACCACATACCCAGAAACAAAATCATAAAATCACTTCAAATTCATAAAAATCATATATGAAAAACCCATTGCCAGTATTATATTGAATGGGGAAAAGTTGAAAACACTCCTCCTAACAACTGGAACAAGACAAGGATGCTCACTGTCACCACTTCTATTCAAGATAGTACTGGACAACCTAGGCAGAGCAATTAAGCAAGATAAAAAAATAAATCATGTCCAAATTGGGAAAGAGGTAATCAACCTATTCTTGTTTGCTAAGAACATAATCTTGCATCTAGAAAACCCTAAAGACTTCATGAAAAGACTACTAGAATTGATAAATAAATTCAGCAAGATTTCATGTTACAAAATCAATGTATATAAATCAGTAGCATTCTCGCATATTATACTAATAACAGTCAAGGTGAGAGTCAAATCAAGGACTCAATATCATTTATAAGAGCCACAAGTAAAATAAAATATTTAGGAATATACTTAACCAAAGAGGTGAAAGATCTCTACAAGGAGAACTATTAATATAAAACACTAATAAAAGAAATTATAGATGACATGAACAAATGTAAAAACATCCCATGCTCATGAATTGGTAGCATCAACATTGTTAAAATGTGCATATTGCCCAAAGTGATTTATAGATTCAACACAATCCCCATCAAAATACTAGCATCTTATTTCATATATCTAGAAAAAAATTTCTACATTTTATTTAGAACCAAAAAGAAGCCTGAATAGCCAAAAAAAATTAAGCAAAAAGAATAAATCTGGAGGCATCATGTTACCTGACTTCAAATTATACTACAACGTTATAGTAGCAAAAACAGCATGGTACGGATATAAAAGTGGAGACATAGGCCAATGGAACAGAATAAAGAACCTAGAAATATAACCATCAACTTGCAACTGAATGATCTTTGACAAAGCAGTGAATAACATACAATATGGAAAGGAAGCCCTTTTCAATAAATGGTGCTGGGGAAACTGGACAGTCACATGCAAAAATGAAACAGGACCCCCATCTCACACCACGTACAAAAATTAATTCAAAATGGATAAAGGACTTGTATGTAAAGCATTAAACCATAAAAATCTTAGAAGGAAAAATAAAAAAGTCTCTTCTAGACATTAGCCTAGGCCAAGAATTTATACTAAAGCCCCATAGGCAAATAGAGTACTAACCAAAATGAATAGATGTAACTTAATTAAATTTAAAAGCTTTGTATTGATTAGGAAATAATCAACAGAGAAAGTAGACAACTTACAAAATGGGAGAGAATGTTCACAAAGTATATATCCAATAAAAGTCTAATATCCAGAATCTACAAAGAACTCAAATAAATCAGCAAGGAACAAAAAACAAACAACCTCATTAAAATGTGGGAAAAAGACATGAACAGTAGTTTTTCAAAAGAAGATAGACAAATGGCCATTGAAAAAAATATTCAACATCACTAATTATCAAGTTAAATTCTGCAAATTAAGCCATGATGAGATACCACCTTATAATACTACCTCATAATAATGATCAGAATGGTCATTATTAAAACAAAAAAATAGATACTGGTATGGATAAAGAGAAAATGACACTTAAACAATGTTGGTGGAACTGCAAATTCATGTAGTCTGTATGGAAAACAGTATGGAGATTCCTCAAAGAAATAAATGCAGACTTACCCTTAGATCCAACAATTCTTCTGCTGAGTATCTACCCACTGACTGTAATCAAATATAAAACTAGCATATGATAAGGACCATGTCTAGAATATATAAAGAACCCCCACAAATTAATAAGAACAAAACAGCTCAATAAAAGAACAAGCAGACACTTCACACGAGAAGATATGAGTGCTAATAAACACGTACAAAAATCCAGGTATTCTCTGTTCATCAGGGAAATTCACCTTCATACACATAGTACTGGGTAGCTGTTAAGGGTTTAGGGTAAGTGGAGGTCTCACACATTGCTGGTAGGAGTATAAGACTTTCACTAATTTCAGAAAATAATTTGACAGTTGACTTAACTATGACTTCAAATTTCCTCCTTCAGTCATTTACTTAGGAAAAGTATATGTACCAATATTCATAGCAATTTTACTCATAACTGTAAACAACCCCAGTGTTCATCAGTAAGAAATATTTGATAAATCTGTAATATAGAATAATAGTGGACAATAAAAATTAACTAACTCATGATTTTGCGTCCTAGATGCTTCTTTCAGTTCACGCCATTCCAGGCCAGCTTTAATGCATTACTGAGAGAAAGTGAAGAATTACCTGCAAGAATTAACTGAAATGGGGAACATTCTAGAATGATCGAAATGTTCTTTATCTTTCTTGGGATGGTGATTACACATGTACATATACATCAAAGTGCCTTGAATGGAATACCTAAAATCTGTGCATTTTATCATATGTCACTTTTAAAAGTTGATTCTTAAAAAACTATCAAGACTATTTTGAAGAAAAATAATGAGTAAAGGATCTCAGTTGATCAGATATTAACATTAGTAACAAAGTTATTATAAACTAATTGGCCTAATCTCTGAGATTAAAGAGCTCAGGGAAGCATAGAGAGTTCAGAGCTCAAAGATATATATGAAAATCTGGTTTTGACAAAGGTGATTCATGTTACTGAAACATTAATTATCTATATAAAAATAAATTAAGTTAGACCTTATCTCATACCAGACATAAAAATATATACTAGCTAGATTTATTTTAAAAAAGAAAATAAAATTAAAGTGTCACACTAAACTTTTAGAAAAGAACTTGAAACATTTGATACATAAGTGAACAACATGTTCTTTAAAAGACAGCAAAGGTACTTACATCATAAAGAAAAAATAGAAAATGTCCATGTAGTAAAATACACAATTAACAAAGAGAAAAGACAAGCCATAGAACAGGGGAGTCACTTGTAACGCCTAACAACTAACCAATGGTCAAGATCCAGAATATACAAAGAATTCCTACAAAGCAATAATAAAAAGCTAAAAAAAAAAGTGAGAGAGATAGATAGAAAGGGACAAGGAATAAAGGAATATAAATATGCAATTTAAAAATCATCAATAAACTTAAGAACAGATACTCAAGCTTGGTAAAATTAAAACACAAATGAGATACTTTTTAATTTTCCCAACTAGAAAACTTCAAAATAATCTGATAATATTAAATGTTTATAAGAGTTTTTTTTTTTCTTTTTAAAGTAGCTGCTATTCACAGCTGATAGGAATGTAAATTTGTCTAACTACTCTGGAGAAGTTTTGTCAGTTTTTATTAAAACAAAAATTTGTGCATACTCTTTGACCCAGCAATGTCATTTCCATTTATCTGCCTGGATAAATAACCACATGGAGAAGCACTGAGACCTTTATGTGAATATTCATAATACTATTATTTGGTAATAGAAAAATTAGAAACAATTCAGATATGCTTCAGAAAAGAAGAAATAAACAAGATAACTAATTACAAAGTAGCAATTAAAAGAAACGTTTAAGTCAATGAGTAATAACATGGTGAGATCTCAAAACAAACAAACAAAATCCAAAATAACAGCCTCAAAATCAAAGCAGTTATTGAGAATGAAAAATCAAATTTTTAATGGCCATAAACATGATTACATTTCTGAACCTTAAAATCACACACAAAATAGTACTATGGTGTTGTATGGATACATATGGAAATATGTAAGTATATATTTTAAAGGGCAAAAAAACCCCATAAAAATCATATCTGCAGGGTAGATATGGGACTAATAAAAGGGATTCCAAAGTAAAAGGAAGCAAAAAGTATGGTGGAAATATGAGGGATTTGGAAATAATTTATATTTACAATATTTTTGACATTAATTTTTTTTTCTAATCTGAAATGTTAGGAGACCTGGGTTCCTAGCTTATCTATGCCATGAATTTTGTTATTAACTTAAACAAGTAACTTCTTCTATATCTATATCCCCTCATCAGTTCTATCAAATATTTTTCCAGAGGGAATGACATTTAATCTCTACCCTACATTCTCTCCCTAATCTTCTCCTTCTACATTTAGAAGGACCTGGAGAAAATCTTTCATGTTTTCTTAGCCTGTAAGGAAAGCTTCCTGATTCTCAGAGGTTAAGGTCATCTTTCAGTGACAAAGGTGGAAAGTTCCTTCTTACTCTCCTCATTACAAAACTACTTTTTCTTTCTTTTTTTTTTTTTTGTCTGATATCTGGCCTAACTTCCCACATTTTCCCCTTGGAATCTTTCTGCCAGCATCCAATATCCCATAGAAGGGTTACAAATAGAAATAGAAAATCCAAAGTGAATTAAAATACCAAGTTGTTGACAGGAGAGAAAAAATGGTCCCTGCTAATAACCTGATTTGACATCTGATTTATGTGGCCCTAAAAGGACAGTCATAAAAAATATGTAAGTGAAGGAATAACACCTAGTGATTTACAAAGGCCTGGGGAGTGTGGGTGACGGTATGCAGTGTAAGGGAGAGTAATAAATCCAGCCAAGGAAGCCACGCTTGATTCTCTCCTCCCCCTTTCCCCCCCCCTTCCTGGGCCCGCCGGCCATAAAGCCTGAGAAACCCATGGATTCTCTACTAGTAGCACTTTCTATTTAGCCTTTCATTCAGCAAATATTTCCTAAGTCCCAAGGCTGTAGCCAGTTTTGGACAAGGCAAAGTATAGTTGTGTATATATGGTAGGAACAAATGCACAGAGAGAAGGTGTGACTAGAGTGTCCAGGAACTAATCACACGATAAACCAAACAGCCAGAGGCATCCATGTGTAATGAGTGGAAGCAACTAAAGAAATTTAAAGATGGGAAAATTTCAGGAAGAAGTCATTGCTACCAGATCTGACAATTAAGTACACAAACTCATTCCAGAAAAAGTGCTTTGAAGAGTGACCAAACACTGGAGTTGGTTCATAGCTTCCCAAGGTGGAGAGTACTTTCTAGGTGACTGTAGTGTGAATCAGCAGTGGATTATATGGCACGTTTTCTAGCATGAGTTTGTGAACTCAATTGTCTGACCTCATATTTTCAAATATCTCAAAAGCTTCACTGAGGAGAAGAAAACTTGATCTCCAGAGGATCTTGAGACCAATAAATTAAGAAAAGCAAATTCTTTCCATCAAGATGTGTCGAGTACCTTCTAAGTGCCAAATACTGTTCTAGGAGTGAAGGATCTAGCAATAATGCAAAAGATTGACAAGATCCAAAACTGCTGGAAGTTACACTTCCGTGAGAGGAAGACTCATAATATGCCGAACAACCAAATGAACAGATTATTTCAGATTTTGATAAGTTTTGTTAATTTCACAGGACAATGGGATAAAGTGTTAGCAAGGGTGGGAGGTAGAAGGAAAATTTATTTAGGAACTGTGATCAGCGGACTCCCTGAGAAAGAGGCATTTGCAATGACATCTGAATAGTAAAAAGGATCTATATACTTGCAAGAATGTGAGGAGGTAAAATCTAGAGAGAAGGAACAGTAAGTGTGATGGCGTTGAAACTGGAATAAATCTAGAATGTCTGCCTTCAAAGGAAAAAGAAAAGCTATTGGGATATGGTGAGTTAGGCAAGTGAAGAAAGATCTAGGCAGGAGCAAGAAATTTGGCTTTGTAGGCCTTGGGAAGGAGTATGGATTTCACACTGGGTGCAATGAGATCAACATGGGCTGAGCAGACCTTGGGTTCCCTGTGCCACATCCCATTAGCACACATCTGATTTCAGATGTAGGTAGAAGGGCAGTGACTATGCACATTCCAAGCATCCTGACTTAAAAATGAGTCTGCAGGAAGTTCACTAGCAGATATCAAGATTTGTAAAGTCATAGTATTTAAGGTAGTAAGGTAGAATTTAAGTATTTGGGTATTAGCCCTAAGATAGACAAACCAATGCAACAGGATAGAAAATCTAGAAGCAGACCTACATATACATGGTCACTTGAGCTACATTATAAAAAAGATGACATTGTAGTACAATATGAAAAGGTGAAGTTCCAGATGGTATATATACATATAAAATAAATGTAAAACAATAATTTTTCTAAAAGAATATATGGGGGAATATTTTCATGACATCGAAGTACACATAAAGATTTTTTTTGTTGGATACATAAATTACAAACCATGAAGACTGGTACAATGGTGTATGTCTGGTCTATGAAAATTGGGTCAACTTAAGGAGGTGGTCATTATGGACAAGTGGCCATGTATGAACGTTCTTCTGTATATCAAAAGCAATTATATTTTACTACCTTGTTCTCTTTCACTCTAGTTCAAGCCACTATTATCTCTTGCCTAGATTATTGCACTGGCCTCTTAACTAATGTTCATGTGTTGACCTTTGATTCCCTTTACCAAGTGATCCTGCTAACATATAAATCAAATCATAACATTCCTCTCAAAACTCTCCAGCAGTTTCCCATTTCACTCTGACTGAGTGAAAGCTGAAGTTCTAATAATGACTTTGTGTTTTCTGACAACATCTCTTATCATTCTTTGCTTTGCTCTTCTACGCTAGCTACATTGACCTCCTCATCATTCCCCTACCAAGTTCACGGTCTTTGTGCATGCTGTTGTTTCCTTGGTCAAGAACACTCTTTCCCTAACCATTTTCATGGCTTGCTCCCTTATACTATTCAAAACATTCTTCAAATACATCAGTTTAAGAGACATCTTCCCTAACCCCCTATGACCCTCCATGCTCCACTCTCAGCCTCTAATTCTCTTTCTCTGATTTATCTTTCTTCATAGAACTGACATTTTAAATAGATTTGTATTCTTTATTATCTGTTTTTCTCAACTGGCATGTGAGCTTCTTCACAGCAAATTTATTGTTATGTCTGTTGTTACATGGTTAGAAATACCCATCCTGTGATTGATGTGGTTGAATGTGGCAGTGAGGAAGGGAAAGTGCTGGAGACAATGCCTATGTTTCTGACTTGGACAGTAGGGTGGCTGAGAGCACCATTCACTGAGAATGGGAAGTTGGAGGAGGAGGGCTTTGGGAGAGGTCATGAGTCTGGGACTGGACAGGCTAGGCTTCAGATAACCATGAAACATCAAGTGGGGATGTCTAGTGGCCAGTTGAACAAATAGGATTGTAAAATCATACTGGTTGGGGAGCTGTCAGCCCTCTAGTGGCCAACTTATCCCAGTTTTCCTGGGAAACTCCTCAGTTCCTGAAGCAGATAAAGTCATGACCATGAGTGGAATCTTGGAAAGGATACTCAGAGTGAAAAAAGCAGCCAGCAGGCCTGGCCTGAGCCCTGGGAAGCTCCAAAATAAAGGCAGAGAAAACATGCTCCATCTTCCACCAGACTGGGTGCTCCCTAATGGCTAGCTACCTGATTTACCTATTTATGAGAAGTGAAAGAAAAGAACATTTAAAAATTGGATAAATGAAGCTCAAAGAAGGCTGTGGGAGAGACACTATTATTATTACTGTTAATGTAAACATCAATATTATTAATTATCAAGATTAATGTGAATAGTAATATTAATTATTATTTTGATTATAAAATCATAATTGTATGTACTTATGGGCTACAATGGAATGTTTTCATATATGTATACAATGTGAAATGATTAAATCAAGCTAATTAACATATCAGAGAGTGCAGGAGAGTAGTTATCCCTTTGACATATTGGTTTCCATTCCTTTGGATATATACCCAGTAGTGGGATTACTGGATTACATGGTTCTATTTTCAGTTTTTTGATGAACTTTCATACCATTTTCCATAGTAACTACACTAACTTACATTCCCACCCATAATGTATGAGTTTCCTTTTCTTTGCATTCTCTCCAACACAGAGAGAAATGGGAAACTTTTGGAGAGTTTTGAGAGGAATGTTGTAATCTGATTTATATTTTAGAAGGATCACTCTATGAAGGAGGGCAAAGGTCAACACATGAACAGGAGTTAGAAGGCCACTGCAATAATCTAGGCAAGAGATAATGGTGACTCGAATTAGGGTGAAAGAGAACAAGGTGATGAGAAATGATTGGTTTATACATACAGTAGAACCTCCATATTTTTGCCACCATGCTACATTTGCCACCTCCCTATATTGACTACCTCCTTCAGTTGGCATAATTTTCCTAAACCAGACATTTGCCACATTTACTATGTTAAGTTCCTTATGTTGGCCACCTCCATATGTTGACCAGTTTGTTATAGTCCCTTGGGTGGTCAAAGTACAGAGTCATGCTGTATTTCAAAGATACAGAAGATAGAAATACTAATAAATTTAATGATATTTCACTAATGATATTGAGTGAATGAGAAACAGAAGACTAAAATACATATTTATCATTTTTTGAAATATGTCCACTTTTTCATACTTCTTATTTCATACTTATTGCTGTCATTGGACCAGTCCAAATCTCTATCATCTCTCGCTGGAAACTTTGTAATAGCAAATAGCCTTCAGATTGGTCCCATCTTCATGCCCTTGACAGCACAATTAGGATGATTTTAATAAAAAGTTAGGACTAATCAGGCAATATCTCTGCTCACTTCTCTTCAGTGATTAGAACTAGAACTCTGTGATTCTACTTTGTCTTAATGACCACTAGTAATTAATTGTAGAAACAGCTGTCAATGTCTGTTTTTCCTACTCGTGTGTAAACTCCATAAAAACATCAACTGTGCACATTTTTCCTACTGCTATATTTCTAGCATCCAGTATTTTGCTCAGGTTAAGTGGGTTTTTTTTTAGGTAAATGATTGAATACTTAAAAATTGTGGTTCATATATGAAGTCAACAGACCAATAATCTCAGTTATGCAAGGACTCAAAAAAATGTTTGACTCATGCATTCTTCCTGAAAAATTACTCCAAGGTCTACTTCAGCCAGCTGAAGCAAAATGAATCAAAATTTAAAACTCATAAATAATAAAGTCATGGTGTGGAAGAACTGGTAATGAGAAACTGAAAGCATTTAAGCACATAATTTATTCTAAATAACTGTGGTAAATATGGTTGCAAAACAGAATGAAAGTGTCATAAATAATTCTTGAAAGAGAAGAGTCCTAATTTATAAAATTAACAACAATTAGCCAGATAAAATAATCATATGAACATATTATACCAATTAAAGCTGGTATAATTTACTTGGTGGCAGCAAGTAAAATAAGGATGATAAAAGGTGTCTTGTCCATCTTCAGGGAAGGTAGTAAATAATAACAGCTGATTCATTGTTTGAACTTAAATATATTTTTTGACAAAAATAAAAGAGATTTCTATTTTTGGCTATGACAGAACATCTTTTATTAGATCACTTTTTCATAATGAACAACTATAAAAATTGGATAAGTGCCAAAAATAAATCCAGCCTACTTCAAGGATGAAGAGAATAATCAAAGTAGCCAGAACCTGAGTGTATATAATCTCAGAGGAAAGAGAAACACATTGAGGCCTCAAAGTCATCGTTGCTTTCCCCATTAAAGTGTTCTCCAATTCAGGGTTTGGAGCATAGACACTGAGCAAAAAGTGGTAGCCTAATCCTAATGACAGTTTCATCATTCTGGAGGACAAAAATTAGAGTTCTAGGCTATCAAGGTCAACAGGATTGAAAGGCAAAAATACCAGATGTAAAGGAACTTCAGAGAAGCGAGCTTGGCTTTCCTCTCCAAACTTTTGTTTTTACTCTTAAGCTGCACCCACTCCTAGAAAGAGGCCAAAAACCAAGAAAACGATGGGCGGCGCCTGTGGCTCAGCGAGTAGGGCGATGGCCCCATATACCGAAGGTGGCAGGTTCAAACCTGGCCTCAGTCGAACTGCAAAACAGAAAAATAGCCTGGCGTTGTGGCAGGCTCCTGTAATCCCACATACTTGGGAGGCTGAGGCAAGAGAATCGCCAAAGCCCAGGAGTTGGAGGTTGCTGTGAGCTGTGTAATGCCATGGCACTCTACCGAGGGTGATAAAGTGAGACTCTGTCTCTACAAAAAAATAAAAATAAAAATAAAAAAACAAGAAAGCGAGGAGAAACTGCCTGCTTAGACACTAAAATGACAGAGTTTCAGCAGTTTCTCGGCCCTGGAAACTAAGAATTGAAGTTCAGACATAACAAGGAAAGTATAGGGTTTCTGCTGAAACACGGAAAGAAACTACTTACGGAGTAAAGCAAGCCATAAATAAACCAGCTCTTACAATTCTTGAACCACACCTGCAAATAATTTCAGTATGTGATTAGACAAAATAGATTTGCTTAATTTTAAATATTTTTAAATAAAAGCATATAAAACTGATGTACTTTCTAGGAAAAAAAAAAAAAAAACTCAAAACCAACCAAACAAACAAAACAGCACAGGAAGATAATGTACGTAGCATTTTTTAAGAAACCTGTCCAGTGTCAATTAGAAACTAGATTGCATTTTAGGAAATAGGACTAAATGACTAAAAATCAAGAGCAGACAGGCTGTAGAGATGCACCTATGAATAATTTAGTTATTCGGTGTTATCTAGTATGAACTTTTTAGCAGATAAAACTTATATTTTCAAAAATATAAATGAAAATGTAAAAATTTAACCTGAAGTCTAGAGAAAAATCCTTAAATAGAAAATGCATATGTATATCATGGAATACTATGCAGCTTTAAAAAAAATGGAGACTTTACCTCTTTTAGGTTTACATGGATGGAGCTGGAAAATATTCTTCTTAGTAAAGTATCTCAGGAATGGAAAAAAATATCCAATGTACTCAGTATTACTTTGAAACTAATTTATAATCATTTACACTTGCATATGAAAAAAAATGAATCACAACTATTGTCTAGGATGAAGTGGAGAAGAGGAGAGAGGGGAAGGGAGGAAGGTGGGTCGATAGAGGGAGAGTTAATGAGGGGACCACAACTATGGAGTATATTGCAAGCAAAAGTTGGATTTATCAGGTGTAGATCATAAATGTCTTAATGCTGTAATTTGGTAAATGAGGTGAAGGCTATGTTGATTAGCAGGATGTAAGCACTCCAATTAGTACAAATAATCAACCTATTGAATCCCATAATCCCATAATGGCATAAATGTATTTGTAATCCCATAATGGCATAAATGTATTTAGATCTATTAATGACTTAATAAAAACAAAAAAAGAATAGTAGTTACACATAACATATTGCATTAATACAGGTTTAGATTTGCTGCATTTAAAAGATTTTCAGGCAGGGCACTGGTGGCTCATGCCTGTGATCCCAGCACTCTGGGAGGCTGAGGCAGGTGAATTGTTTGAGCTCAGAAGCTCAAGACCAGCCTGAGCAAGAGTGAGACCATGAGACTCTATTTCTACTAAAAATAGAAAAACTAGCTGGGTGTGGCCTGTAATCCCAGGTACCTGGCAGGATGAGGAAGGAGCTCCTGAGCCTAAGAGTTTGAGGTTGTTGTATGTTATGATGACACCATGGCACTGGTAGAATGAGGCTCTATGTCAAATATGAATGAATGAATGAATAGATGACAGACTTTCAATGTGTTCTTTTCTATTTTACACAATTTCACTATTTTATATTTTGATTCAAATCCATAGGCAGGCCAAATGCTAGCATCAAAT
Source organism: Arctocebus calabarensis (assembly GCA_963573935.1). Lineage (NCBI taxonomy): Eukaryota > Metazoa > Chordata > Mammalia > Primates > Lorisidae > Arctocebus > Arctocebus calabarensis. Next base: position 10,447 of record CAUYON010010325.1, on the reverse strand, counting down.
TAGGATAAAATTAATGATAATCATGGAGCCTTACTGGTGAGAAAACTGCCGCTGTTCCCATGTAATTCTAAATACTCTATCACTACGTGGGAGAAGAACCCTGAGTGAAAATAACATTTTATGGTATAGACCTATAACATGTTCACAAGATAGAATAGGGAACCATGCCATTTACTGGGGTACACTAGGAAAAACATTACTCTAGCTGCAATAATTTAAAATGAAATTAGATTGTTATAAATTGGGAAGGAAAATAAAGTATCAAATAGAAATCTTTCTTTTGCTACACTCACCTAGGAATTACCGTGCAATCTTGGAGAAGAGGATTTCCTGTTTTATTCAATTTCAGGTCATTTTATGTACTTTGGGTTTCTTTTTTGCTTTTATCCCCCCTTCTGTATTTACCCAGACAAGGTCAACAGTCTATACAGAGTTTTCTGCAGCCACCCATTTATTTTAAAGAAACAGCTTAAATCCTTCCCATGCCATTTGTGAGATATTATCTGGCCTTTCTTCCTCCCCTGTGTGGTGTCTGCATCCAAATAACAGATGGTCTATTTCCTCCAAATCTTCCAGTAGTCAGCAGGCTGTGATTGGTCAATTGATATAGTATTATTTTTGACTTACAAAATATATGCTTAGTATTTTTTATTATCAAATGGACAATTAAACAACAGAAAGTATTTCCTGGCCTACATTCAAATAATTTTCAGTTTTATGGGGGTAATATAAAATACGCTATTTTGCTATTGGTAGGATTTTTCCTTGTTAAGTGGAAAATAAATTTCTATTGGAATTCAGAAGCTTGAAATAGTTTAGTAAGAGTCAGAACTAGATAACTGATTTGTGAATGAGGGGAAATGTGACGAAAATTAAAATTTTGCATACAGTAGAGCATTTAATGTATGAAACATAAAAAAAAGAAAATCTACCTGAGCTTTTTCTTAAATAATAAGACATTCCAAAAACGAGTATGATATTCAAGAGATAGCACCCTGCGGCCATTTGGCATTATTTATCAGTGTTGTATAAGGTATATGTTTTCTAGATAAATACTTTCACCTCAATGTTATCAACCTCTCCCTTAATCCTGAAATTCTGAAGTCAGCAATTATAGCTTATATTCCTTTATGTCCTTTCTAGCAGCTGGCATTGTTACTGCCGAGAATGATGTGGTGTGGATGATATCCTGTGGAACACACATGCCAAGTTTTAATTGCATGCAGATCTCAGAAGCGTTTTCTGTCCATAAATGTGTGTCTCCTCTGGGTCTGCTTAGTAGCCATGAACTAGTAGGCAATACCAATCCAAATACTGACCATTTGTTTAAGAATATGACAATTTTTGGATAACCAAAGAAGCACATGCTTAGGAGTAACATATGTTCTTAAAGATGTAATTTGGGATAAGTATTTACTTACTAAGCCATAGTTGATTTTTATTCTTAGTCAAGTGTGCCAATTACAGAGTAGTTTTTCAAAAACACAGCTCGGTCCTTGTCACTTACCTATTTGAATCTTCTGATGGTAAACCAGTTCCTTTAAGGTAAAGTCTAAATTCACATTAAATCTTGGTGCATTTCAGGGTTCAGCCCTCAGCAGTTATCTCCATTATTCTTTTTTTATGTTATTTTATTTTTTCATTTGAAGTGTAACTTTTTAAATTTTAAATTAATATGAGGGAACCCACTTTTATGTGACAATGTTCTTTATTTTACTTTTTCTGTAATATTATGTCTGTCTCCATGACTTTGTTTAACACCCATCCCTATCTCCTACCTCCACTTTAATTTTGAAAACCTAAATCCGTAATTCTGATAGCTGCCAGTATAATCACTTAACATTTAATCTCTCAAATCTATATTCACATGTAATCTCATGTTGTAACCTAACAACCTGCTGACTCCTAATTCAATTTATTCCACCATCAATTTAGTATTGTCAAAGGCTGTAGTAGACCACAAATAAGAAATCTGAAAAGAAACAAAAATGTAATGGCTTCACACAAGAATTCGTTTCACAATGTCACAAGTCTATGTGGGTTGGCTGGGCGTTTGCTTCATGTAGACTTCATTCAAGGGCCCAGTCTATTGGAGCAGCCACTAATGACCCTACGTGGCACTGTGGCCAAGGGAAAGAGAGAGAGTGGAAATCTAACTCTGGACAGCTTCCACCCAGAAGGGAACATGCCACTTCTTTGTGTTTATTAGCTAAAACGTGTTCCAGGGCCACATGGTCCCACAAATAGCAGCCTTCTTGTTTTCAGAGGAAGACCACACATATGACATGGAAGTCCTTATATATACCTGTTATATACACTTAGATAAAGACTGCTATAGACACCTACTTTTCTAAGCTATAAGCTAACTATTCTCTGTACTTCTTCATTACCTTTTATCTTTCATAACCTGTCACCAAATCTTATTAATTTCAGTCTTTAAATATCTTTTATAGCTGTTTTCTCATGTGCAATCTAACTGCTACTTCATTAGATTCAGATCTCATCATCTTTTTCCTATATTATTGCTTCAGATTTTTGACTGACTACAAATTTTTCATACTCTAACCCATTCTCCCTACTGTAAGCAGAGGATATCCTAAAATGGGGATCTACTTTTATCCACTCTGTTCTTAAAATTCTTTAATACTATGATTTCTATCCTATTTATAGTGTATGTTCCAAGCTTCCTAGTTTGGAATACGAGGTGCTTCATCTTCAGATCCGGGGACACTTTCCTGCTCTCATCTCACACCCCTCTCTGGCACTTGTTGTGCTTCTGGCATGATGTGCTGCTTGTTTTTCTCTCCAAGCAAATCATCCTTTCTCATATTGCCAAAAGCTGTACATACTTCATCATTTCCAAAATGTTCTTGCTCTCAAATCTCTACTTATATTTCAAGCTTAATTTCAAATATAAACTCCCTATCATGACTTTCGTGGATCTTCCTTGCAAATGAAAGGATTAAGATGTTGAGCCTCGATTTTTCACATGAATAGCTCTATTAATCCATTTCCCAACTTCTATTCATTTCTCATCAGGATTGTACTTTAATATCATCTATACCTTGGGATAGGGACTCAGTAAATGTTTATGGAATTTAAATACATTTATTTTAATTTTTCTAATCTACTGAAACTATTTTACCAAACATTACCTTAAAATGCTTAGATAATTTACCTCATTAAAAATAAAGGCAAGGAATCTTAGAAAGCTAATTGTTTTTGATAGTTTTATTTGAATTATTTTCTAAATCACTCTTTAAATCTAATATTTTAAATTACTCTTTAAAAACTATGCTTAAGTAATATTATTCCAAAAGTACAGCTACACAGGCAACATTTATGAACTTAATAGTAAAACTTCTCATTTTAAAAATTAATTGGCTTAGGTAACAATTTAAGATGCAAATTTTTCATGTTTAAACCATTAATTTGAATTTGACTTACAGGACTTAGGAAATAGCTTGATCATCTGGGTTTTTAGCTGGTGGTCCACTATTATCTAAAATAACAGACCCACTTTTTCCTTTCTTTTTCTTTTTTTAGAGACTGAGTCTCACTTTTTTGCCCTCAGTAGAGTGTCATGGCATCACAGCTCACAGCAACCTCCAGCTTTTGGGCTTACGCGATTCTCTTGCCTCAACCTCCCGAATAGCTGGGAAGACAGGTGCCCACCACAACGCCCAGCTACTTTTTTGTTGCAGCGTTGGCCGGGGCTGGGGTCGGGTTTGAACCCGCCACCCTCGGTATCTGAGGCTGGTTCCTTGCACAGTTAAAAGAGAAAACCAACATATGCTTGATTTGAAATCACCAGCATATGAATAATTAAGGTATCCTATACTCTGATGGCCAATGTTTTCCTAGACAGGCTTTTTGCTAGAAATCAAATGTTAAAAAGAAATAAAGCTCATCCCCAAGAAACTTTCAGAATATTGAGATAAAAAATGCAAATAAGTTCTGCATAGTTACACTGCTCCTCACTTGTGTGACTTTCGTAATGTGGAGAGAGAGAAAAGTTCTCCTCAGGATGTCAGGTTCGCCTTACAGTGGCATCTCTTTCCTTGAGGAGTCCAACAGGGTAAAAAAAAAAAAATGCAAATAAGTGATTTCTGCCAAAAAAAAAGGAAAGGTGATTAGAAACAGTAACTATTATTATAGGCTCTAGGTTAAAATTTTGGTAATTCTTCCAACAATCATAGGAATTCAATGTTATCTTTCCATTTTATAGATGAGGAAAATCAGAGAGGAATAGTCAGTGAAGATTGCTTTTCAGGTCTGTATGTTTTCAAAGGCCATATTTAATGCTGCCCTTGCTTTACATAAGGACCAGTGCCTCATCATCCATAACAATCATCACTTATCAGCTAGTCCCTAACTATTTGCATGCTACACGATTTCTTCACTAAAGTAACTTCAATCTGAGCATGCCTTATTGAAATACCTCTACAACCAAGAATGCTATGCTAATTATTATTTCATGCCTTTTCAATATATTCTCAAAGAAAAAAGAATACTACATTGTTACAAATTTGCCAGTGTTTTCTGGGGAGAAATGCTCTACATATTGGTGACATAGATCATTGATTACATGCCCTATCCAAATACTAGTGTTCCTAAAATTCCAGCATTTACCATTGTTTTGTTTGTAGTAGGTGTTTCTTTTGACTCCCTTTTTCAATTCCAAATTGCACATACTTCTGCCCTGAGTATCCTATGAGACACTTCAAATCCAAGTGGAAATGATCACCTTTAGGAGACACAGGGAAAACACTATTTACCTGGAAAGTAGCTGAAATCGTTGATGGAGATATACATAATTGGGTAGACTTAAAAACTGTGTACTTAAATACATCAGTACTTACTTATGTTCCAAGACACATATGTTGTTTATCGACGTATTCACAAATGATAAAAAAAATTAAATTCTGCTCCAGAGCATATAAATAGTCATTAAATGGGACTCACATATGCGGCCACTGGTTAAGATCAATCTCACTATAATTACATGAGTTGCAGCATGAAGATAAATTCTGAGTATTGAGAATTAGTTGCCTATAGAAAGTAAAAAAGAGAACATCCAGATGATAATACACACTCACAAAGACAAAAAATCCTTCTGAACCCAGAAGTAAGCATTTCTGCAGAAGTAAGATGAACTTTTAGCCACGATTTGTCTGGAGGTCAAACCTGATCATGCCAAACACACAGCAAAAGGTGTGAAAAGTTGTGTTTCTCACATGGTGAAGTTTTCTTGGGTAGAGAAGGGTGGTTCTAAATAGATCTGAAATGGACTTCTGAGAACAAGAAAAGAGACTGGCTTGGAGTTTTCATTGCCATTAGGGGCATGGCTTTCCTGCCCATGGTTTAAACTTGCCTCTGGTGCCAATCAAGAGAGTACTGGGGAGTTCTTATCAGTTTGGACAGAAGTGGGGTAAAAGGGGCAATGCAAAGAGTATTCTTAAAATCTATCAGCAGACACCAAAAATGGAGTCAGTCCCTTATTATAGACATCTGTTCCAGTTTACATCAAAATGACATCTCTTTTACAATTTAAAGAAGCTTCCTTTTCAGCCGGTTTATCACAGGTTTAGAATGTTTATAGTCCACCAACCCACAGTTTTGCCTGGGGTGCTAAAAGTCATGGGATTTCCCTGTGACATTATCTATTAATGAAGAAATAGATATGAGTTCAACTGAGGACTGCTGTAAAAAGAACTAGACATTAAATCACAAAAGTCAATCGGTTTAAGGATGCATAATAAGTAACTCTTTGGCTGGAAGAGCAGTGAGCACCAGCCTATGTTTATTAAAGAATGTGCTTTTCTTTTTCTGATCCTGAATCATCATGCTTAGCTGTAAGCCTATTAACATCTAAGCATTTATACTTATTAGCAATTTTTCCTCACAGATATAATTATACTAAATTGTGATACTGCCATATGCAGTTATAAGTTTAATGTGAGAGCTAAGGCGAAACCCTTGAGCGTGATCACAGAGAGGACTTCTCAGCAGATCTGAAATAGGGTTTTCCTCTTTCGTATCATTGGCATGCTGCTTAAAGAAAAGGAAGAAAGGCAAAATTGGTAACTCTCTTTTGGAATTATATAAGAATATTTTATTTTTATCTTTGTTGTATGGTTGACTGACAACATTCTTCATAATTATTAGGGGACAATCACAGCTGAAAAGTGTAAATAAATTCATTAAATTAAATTCTGAATATGGATAGTCATATTTCACCATTAGATTATCATATTGATGGCTTTAAATTGGTGAATGAAAGATTTTTTATTGGTATTACATCAACTGCCATTCTAAATAATTGCCAATATTGGGAACATTGTAATTCATCTTTTATTGTCACTCCAATATTTGATTTTTTTGTTTGTTTTGCAGGGTTTTTTTGGCAGGGGCTGGGTTTGAACCCACCACCTCCGGCATATGGGGCTGGTGCCCTACTCCTTTGAGCCACAGGCCCTACCCTGATTTATTTTTTTAAATAAGAAACGTTTATTGTTCCAGGTAAAAGTCCATTGGGTTTATGTGTGCCACATGTTATGAGAAATTATATCTAGGTATTTTGAGTAATAGTTTTTTTTCACATGAGAGTAATACAAATATATTTTGGTATAGAAAATATTTTTCTTATAACTTTAGAAAAATGATCTTTATTCCTACATTTCTGTATATTTCATACAGAACTATGAATATGTGGGTTATTTTAAAAGCTTTCTTTTTGGAATCAAATATGAATTTAAATATAAGATCAATAAAAAGATACATTAATTTAAGAAGTAAGTGTTCTGCCAAGAAGTTACATTGAGTTTAAAATATTTCAGTTAATTGGCTTAACTCCCACATAAGAGGTAGGTGGAGCCTTTTTTCCCAAGATAGCTAGATTTCTGTCATTTTATTTATTTATTCCCTGAGATACAGTACTTAAAAAAATTTGAGAAACAATTTTAAAGTTTCTGTGCCAAAAAAGCTAATAAATGTTTTTATTAATAATTCATCAATTGTTTATTAGAAGACCTGACTCATACAATGAATAATGTCATGAGGGTGGGACTTATAAAGATGATGAAACTTAGCAGTTATAGATGTAGAATGACTTTTTTACTTTTCATTCTTTTGGCATAAGCCTCCTATTTGTAAAGAACCATAGCTACCACAATTATCAGGAATAATAATTATGTCATGGAAATTATATATTGAAAACATTAATGAAAAATACTTTCTTATTAAAGTACTTTTCCTGGTTCTAATAAACTATACTGCAAACCCTCTAACTTTATTTATGTTTATTTCAAGTCTTATAAAGATATCTAAAATAACTATTAATTTTTCCTTCCTGTGATGGATGATGCAGCTTCCATGAGAATATATATGGATTATCAGCATGGGACTTATATTATGATTTATCATTAATTAAATTATATAATTCTGTCATTTTTTGATACTGAGAGAGAAGTGAAACTTCTCAGAATATAAATAAAGACTTGGAAACCTAATATGTTTAGTAAAGATTTGCCTCCAAAGAATTTAGATTAGATTTTCTCAAACACAATTGTTCTTTGCAATTTTCACAGTACTTTCATATACATTTTAATATTTGATCTTTTCCAAATTTTAGTGGAGTAGATATTGCCATCATTATACCAATTTTAAATGAGAAAACTGAGCATTAGATGAGTTAAGTATCTCTTTGAACATATGGATTTAAATATTCATTCTTGCAACTGATACTTATTGAAAATCCACCATATGCTGGGCATGCTCTGAGCACTAAGGAGGTAGGTATAAACAAACATAAAATCTCTGACCTAATGGGTTTATATTTCACTAAGAAAGATAAACAGTAACCAATAAGTAGGTTAATAGGAATGTATTGGCTAAGAAGAAATACACTTACATCTGAAAAAAAATAGTATATAATATAGAAGGGATATCTTGGAGAAAGTGGAATTTGAGCCAAGACATCTATTCAATGATGCAGTGAGCCATGTGAACATCCAGGAGAAGAAAAATCATGGCAAAATCATGGCAAAACAGAAAAGCAAAAGAGTCTGATTTGGAGGATGTCATGACTGGATCATGAAGGTTACACAGGGCATGGCAGTGAGTCTAGAGTACATTTCAAGCAATATGAGAAGCCATTAAAAAAATCTAAGCAGTGAAATGATGTCATGTTTTTTCTATTTTAAGACGTTCATTCCGATGATTGGAAATGGGCAAAATCTGAAAGGCAAGGATCCTGGCCAATCAAACTAGACAAGTATAAACAGCTGGAATTTCTTTTTTTTTTTTTTTTTCAGTTTTTGGGTGAGGCTGGGTTTGAACCTGCCACCTCTGGTATATGAGACCAGCGCCCTAGTCCTTTGAGCCATAGGTACTGCCCAAATACCTGGTATTTTCACAGTAATAAGTATACAGCTGAGGATCAGTCCACTTGTCCCAGAGACAGAGAATAACAGATCATCTAAATCCTGATTGAAAATTGATAGAAATTGATAGGCATTTGACAGAAAATTTTGCTAGTAATTCTTTTCTTTTTTCATTACCCAAGGCTTCCTTACATAAGTAAGCAAAACTAAATGTTCTGTTCATTGCACACCTTAGTTTTAAAACTTTTTCAATAATACAATTCCAAATTCATTTGAGAACTTCTTTTACTTATAAAAGTTTGTGATTTTTTTTTTCCATCCTACAATTTGTAGAGAAAATACTAATTACTTTTGTTAACAAAGAACTGATGGCAGTCACAGAGGCTTTTCTCTACTTAAAAGTTAGAAGAAAATTTAACTTCTACCTTTTTTCTTGATATCATATCATCAAAACATAATAAAAGCTGGGTGGCACCTGTGGGTCAATGAGTAAGGCGCCAGCCCCTTACACTGAGGGTGGCGGGTTCAAACCTGGCCCTGGCCAAACTGCAACAAAAAAAAATAGCTAGGCGTTGTGGCGGGTGCCTGTAGTCCCAGCTACTTGAGAGCCTGAGGCAAGAGAATCTCCTAAGCCCAGGAGTTGGAGGTTGCTGTGAGCTGAGATGCCACAGAACTCTCTTGAGGGCAATAAAGCGAGACTATCTCTAAAAAAAAAAACACATAATAAGAGCGTTAAAAATTTTCCTATGATTTAAATTTTTACTCTTTTGGTGCATTTCTAGCACTGTAACTCAATAAAATAATCAAAAATGTAATATAAAAAATAAACATAGTAATTATAACTCTATTTAACGTTGAAGAAAATTAAAGCAGAAAGATAGGTAGTTTAATTTAAAAAAATTATAGTGAGAAAATTGACTATACAGTCATGTTTTACTAAATAGTTAATGTTATTGTGAAATGTTTAGAGATTATTTAAGCTTGAAAAGTTACCACAAAATAGTGTTTGAAGTAATTACACACAACAGAAGTTTTAGGGTATATTCCCCAAATTAATTATGATTATGAATTATTAAAGATAGAAATTAACTATTAAAATGGAGTATAGTCAATTATTAATTCATTTTATAAATGTATTCTACTTTATATTTTTATACAATTAATATGCATTAATTTTTATCAGAATAGGAGAAAATTGGAAATAAATAGTATGATATATACATGTACCTGGTGTGTGTGTGTCTATTTTGATTATACAAATGTCTATATTCCCCCTATGGCCACCACTGCATTGGTGATTTTTAGCATGTTCAAACAAAACAGTTAAAAAATTAGTAAAAATTCTACACAGATGGGTTCACTTCATTGTTCAAATACGTCACATAACTTTTTCCAAACTCTTAGCCATGTCTTTGTTTCCTATGTTATTTTAAATCCTCTTGATCTGTAAGTTGACTATTAGAAAAGGAGAGAATAGGCCAAATGGCAAATTATTGCTTGTAATTTCTATCATAAGTCAAGTTTGACAGTAATTATACAAGTTATAGAAAAAGGACACTAAGTATTAATTTTTAAGCCACTGGTATTTATTCTGAAAAAAAAGTTTGTTTTTTTTTTTCAGCTAGGAAGAGAAACACCAAATGTTGAGTTTATTTATTTCTTACTTTATTATTTATAAGCACAAATTTTTTTAAAATAAACATTACAAATATTAACTTTAGATTGAAAGCATGCCTAACCATGATTCATTCAACTCCTTCTTCTTAAGTTTAGGTTTCTATTATATGACTAAATTAGAAGTGCAATTTTAATGTAAGTGTCTTGAAATGCACTAGTGTCTTTATCAGATTAGAATTTAATGTCTTAGCTTTTATGGAAATTATTTTCAAATACAGGGAAAGGGGAAAGGGAGGGGAGGGGAGGGGGGAGTATGGGTGGAGGGAGGGCAATTGGTGGGATCACACCTACGGTGCATCTTAGCAGGGTACTGGGGAAACTTATTAAATGTAGAGTATCAATGTCTTTATATGGTGATCAAGAAAATGCCATGAAGGCTATCTGTA
>CAUYON010010324.1:0-23830 GCA_963573935.1 Arctocebus calabarensis | reverse complement strand
AGACTGGGAGAGAAACGGAGAGAGCTTCTCTCTCCCCACTAGAATTTTCTCCCTCTAACAGATGCCTTAATGTTTTCTTTATTCTTTTCTTTCTTTTCTGTGAATAAATTCTGTCTTACAAAAAAAAAAAAAAAAAAAAAGGATACTCTGAGGCCCTGGCAGCTCCTTTATTTTATTTTATTTTTTGAGACAGAGTTTCACTCTGTCGCCCTTGGTAGAGTGATATGGTGTCATCACAGCTCACAACTTCAAATTCTGAGCTCAAGAGATCCTCCCACCTCAGCCTCCCAAGTAGATGGGACTGCAGGTGCCTGCCACTAAGCCTGGCTAATTTATCTATTTTTCAGTGGAGACAGGGTCTCACTCTTGCTCAGGCTAGTCTCAAACGCCTGAGCTCAAGGGACACTGCCATCTCAGCCTCCCAGAGTGCTGGGATTATAGGCTTGAGTCACTGTGCCTGGCCAGCTTCTTTTTTATATCCTCCATTTCACCATGCTGAGTCTAAAGAAAAATAAACTAACATATTTTTCTCTGGAGAACATAAAGGAAAACATTTCATCCACCCTCTAAGCACTTGATAGTGTGAACAGTTCGAAATGTTAGACAACAAATGAGTGCATTAAGCACTCACCTTCCAGTGTTGAATGCTACCTAATAAACAAACACCTATTATTGTACTGCATTTGTTTTAGGGACACAATAAACCCTCCTGGATGACGAACATTTTGTAATTCAAAGAATGACTCATGGAAAATATAGTTTTCATTTGCTAAAGCACCGGAGGACTGAATTTAGCGATGTCTTGCTGTGCTGAAATGGATTCAATTTGACTGGCAATAAACTTTAAAAATGTACAAGGATGTTTTTAATCTTTCATATATTGGGAAAACAGAAGCGAACAAATATAATAACATTCCTGGGACCCATTGCACAGTTATATCCTGTTATGTAAACAAGCATTATATAAAATAGTCGTGATTATCAGATCCTTTTATGGAACAAATTAACACAAACTAAATAAAGCCAGTTTTAACAAGATGGCATCCAATTAAGTATTACAACTGAGGTTCATTGTGTCCAAAGCTTCTAAAAATGTTTGTATACCTTGACTTACGTTGACCTTAGAGAACACCACCTGGACTTTTAAAAAAGTACATGTTCAGGCTTTACCAGGGATTTATCAAGTGATTCTTTCAAGGCTGACCTAAATTGGCACAATTAAGACAGAACTCAGTTTAAACTTGTAATTTGGTCTGTGTTTTTCTGCAATCTGCATAATTATGTTGAAAGGCAAGACTGAAAAAGTTACCTACTCCTAATCATTTTCTCATTTCATTCTTCCCGAGGATTTAATTAAATCTGATTCTGAAGAGGGTGGTGACTAGTAGGTCATTTTCAGGAAGGTAGCAGTAAGAGGAAGCAATTTCTTACTTGGGAAAAAATGCCTTTCTTCAGGATTTAAAAACTGGGATAGAGTCTAATGACGCTGAGTTTGGGGATGTAAAAGTGACTTCTCAAAGACTCATTCATGGCAATGGTTTACTTTGAATGTATTCCCAGAAAAATAAATTTTTTGAGCTTTGAAGATCAAATTTTTAAAAATGTTTATGTAGAAAACATAATTTAATCTTTATAACATTCCCATGTGGGAGATGGTGAACCAAAAAGCAGGCTAAATTTAATTGCAAAAGCTCCTCATAACACCATATACCTTCCTTAAGGTTTCAGCACACAAACTTCAAATATGTACAATGGTGGACATACAACGTTTAAAAATAAGGAATGTGGGGTATACACATAAGCACTTTCTGTCCAGTCTGAAATTCCATGATTCCATGATTCCATCTATATCTGGATGTTGTTGTTTTTGTTTTTTACTGTGAACAATACCTAACTTGATCCAGACTTGCCAAAGTTGCAATATCCAGCTACAAACAAATACAAAAACCAGAAAGATTTAAAATAACATTAAAGTGTCCCTTTTTCTCTAGGCAACTTAGGAGTAAGTATATTTTCTCTCCTTTCAAGTTCTGAAAAAAAAATGATTATATAATTGCACTGATTGTTCCTTCTTAAATCTCAGTTAAAAAAATTATTACTGTATCATTTCCTCATTCCAGTATAATTTCCATTTTTTTTTATGACACAGAGTGTCATTCTGTCACTTGTTTCAGTATAATTTCCTTTTTTTTTTTTGAGACAGAGTGTCACTCTGTCACTCTGGGTAGATTGCAGTGGTGTCATCCATAGCTGCTCACAGCAACCTCAAACTCCTGGGCGCAAGCTATGCCCTGGCCTCAGCCTCCCAAGCAGCTGGGGCTATAGGCACCCACCGCCTTGCCTGGCTAGTTTTTTCCTATTTTTTAAAAATTAAATCATAGCTGTATACATTAATGCAATCATGGGGTACAAGTTTTTTCCTATTTTTAGTAGAGATGGGGTCTTGCTCATGCTCAGGCTGGTCTCAAACTCCTGAGCTCAAGGGATCCTCCTGCTTCGGCCTCCCAGAGTGCTGGGATTACAGGTGTGAGCCACTGTGTCCGGCCGCATTATTTCTAGATACAAAATATTTTTGTTATTTCATCTTGTCTTAGAAACATACTTTTACGATCTGGTCTACAGAGTTGATACTCTTCTATGGGACCTTAGAGAAGCCACTCAGTCCCTCCCTTTCTGACGGGTTATGTAGGCACTAGCGGAATGTCATTCACTGGCTGGTTTAGAAGCGGATAGTTCATCAACGGGTAAATATCTGAGATGTGGGCATGAAAGCTACTATTATGCTATAGCCATGACTGCATGGATGTTCAGGAACTGTGAATAATGTGGTAACTCAGGCCTGAAGGAATCTGTGAAGTGAACATTACGCATTCTTGGGGTTTTGAGGTTTCTGAATGAGCTCCACCTTTCCCTGCGGACGGAGGATTATAAACACCCCGGAGCCCAGCTACCCGCACCTGGGCTTTTATTCCCTGCCCCTCCCTCGCCCTCTCCCTTTCTCAGCACGTTATCTAACCTCTGTAAACCGTCTCAGTTTGTTTATTACCACTAGAAAAATAGTGTTGAAATGTTCACACACAATCAATTTGTAATGAATAGAAAATGACTTTATGAGGCCGTTTGATCCTTGGCAAGGCGGGAAGAAAACCTGGCTTATGGCTGATCGGTTTTTGTTCATCTCCTTCAGTGGCAACGTGTGGCGAATGGATTGGCAGTAAAGACGGACTATGTAATGAGTTACAGCACCAAAGGCGGATGTGAAGGATCGTTAGGGCAAACAAGAGGCTTTGTCTGAAAGGATGCTGCGGACCAAGGTCACGGATACCACATTTCATTTCCTCATGGCATTTTAAAACAGTTTTTTTGGGGGGGGGGGCTTTATATTGCTTTCAGCAACATTTGCATGTAATGAACTGAACCATGGCTCTAACAGAGACAGTGGGTCTGAATGGAGCTTTTGCTGTTGAGGTAATTTTGCTGTTGTCAGCCCCCATCTCACCTGACCCCTCCTCTCAGGGCACCACTATCTACCCCCTTAAAAAAGCATTTTGGGCGGTGCCTGTGGCTCAGTGAGTAGGGCGCCGGCCCCATATACTGAGGGGGGGATTCGAACCTGGCCCCGGCATAACTGTAACAAATAATAGCCAGGTGTTGTGGTGAGTGCATGTAGTCCCAGCTACTCAGGAGGCTGAGGCAAGAGAATCGCCTAAGCCAAGGAGTTAGATGTTGCTGTGAGCTATGATAGTAAAGCACTCTACAGAGAGCAATAAAGAGACACTGTCTCTTAAAAAAAAAAAAAAGGCATTTTATTAGGCGAGTGCAGTGGCTCATACCTGTAATCCAAGCACTTTGACTGGCTGAAGTGGGAGGTTCCTTTGAGCTCAGGAGTTTAAGACCAGCCTGAGCAAGAAAGAGGCCCCATCTCTATTAAAAATAGAAAACCTAGCTGGGCAAGGTGGCGGGCCCCAGCTACTTGGGAGGCAGAGGCAGGGGGATGGCTTGAGCCCTGGAGTTTGAGATTGCTGTGAGCTATAACACCACCGCACTCTAGCCTGGGGCAACAGAGTGAGATTCTGTCTCAAAAAAAAAAAACAGAAAGAAAGAAAAAGTATTAAAATGTAAGTCTTGAGAACATTTTCCCCATTAGCATGAGTCTAAATGATGATAAACTCAAAACATAGAAAAATCCTGAAGCCCTGGGTGGGGAAGCCTACTCTAAGGCTAGACTGTGCAGGACCAGAGAAGTCCACACAGGAGGGGTTGTCTGCAGTGACACGTGACATTCAACATCTTTTCTTTTTTTCAGTTTTTGGCCAGGGCTGGGTTTGAACCCGTCACCTCCGGCATATGGGGCCGGCGCCCTACTCTTTTGAGCCACAGGCACCACCCCTCAACATCTTTTTTGTTTTTGCTTTTCTTTTCTACATTTCTCCCATTTCCCTTCCTCCTTCCATCTTCTTTGTCCCTTCTTCCTTTATTCCAGAAATGTTGATTGAGCATTTCCTGTGTGCGAGGCTTGGACTGGTGAGAAGCAATGAACAGGTCCTGCCTCCTCCCCTGGGGAGCAGCAGGTCTAATAATCACTGCCGTGAAGGCGTGATTGCAAAGTAAGGCAACAGCTCTGGACCAATGGCACATGGCTCCATGGGAAAGTTGGATGACACACAAAACCTAACTCTGATCATTCTGAGGGTTTAGCATCTCATGGTTGTGACGGCTTGATGGCTTGTATGTGGACCAGCTGGAACCTCTGAAGATGTGGCGTTGACTACATGGAAGGGGGGAGGAGGCTGAGGCAGCTTGTGCAAAGCCCCTGTGGTGACTCAGCACTTCTGTAATGAGAAAGCTGAATGACTGAATAGTATTTCACAATAATATTCAGTTATTCTGAATATGTCATAGGTCAAGCACCATGGCTCATGCCCAGACTCCCAACACTCTGGGAGGCCGAGGCAGAAAGATTCTTGAGCTCAAGAGTTGGGCACCAGTCTGAGCAAGAGAGATACCTCATCTCTACTAAAAAATAGAAAAAAAAATTAGCCGGTCGTGATGGTACACACTTGTAGTCCCAGCTACTTGGGAGGCTGAGGCCAGAGGATCCCTGGAGCCCACAAGTTTGGGGTTGCTGTGAGCTATGATGCCATGGCCCTCTACCCAGGGTGACAGAGAGAGACTGTCATAAAAAATATTTATTTATGTCAAATAAATAAATAAATAGGAGGGACAGAGAGAGGAAGGTGACAAAGGGTCTAGTGGATTGGGAAGCTACTGAAAGGTTTCCAACTAAAGAGTGACAAGACCCTAATTTCATTTTCAAAGGGCCCCCCAAGGCTGTAGCATGAATCGATTCTTGTTCCCCACACACTAAAATCTATACAAAAAGACTCAAGTAGGAGGAATTTGAGCATCTAGGCAGAAGATGGTGGACTTACATGCAAAGTCATGGAAACTAACTCAGAAAAATAGGGTCAAGATGTTCTTTGGTCTATTTCCATAAAAAGATGTGGCTTTACCTCTAGGCAGCAAGAGAAAGTTACAGCCAGAGGAGGGGCTTACAGAGTTATTCTGAATGTCAGTCTTAGTACCCACCATGTTCAAGGTCACATTTCAGTTGAAGCCATCTAGTCACCTGCTATGAGGAAGCACAGTGAGGCAACAAATTCGTAATGATTATCACAGCACCCACCAGGTTAGCCAACTGATTCAATAGCTCAGTCCTTGAAGAGGGCTGTTATAAAGAAAGGACACCTGAATTGTGTACAGATACACAATTTGATGCCCAAGATGCAATATTCATAGTACATTTCATTTTCAATCGTGGTCCTTGATGGTGGCAATTTTGTTCACAAAGATTTATGAAGACCCCATAAAATATCCATGCAAATAAGAATGGGTCTGCAGAGACACAAAAAACCTTCATTAAAACAAAGCACAGGTGCCTCGGCCCCTGTGGTTCAAGCGGCTAAGGCACCAGTCACATACACCGAGGCTGGCGGGTTCGAATCCAGCCTGGGCCTGCCAAACAACAATGATGGCTGCAACCAAAAAACAGCCGGGCATTGTGTCGGGCGCCTGTAGTCCAAGCTACTTAAGAGGGAAAGGCAGAAGAATCGCTTGAGCCCAGGAGTTGGAGGTTGCTGTGAGCCGTGATGCCATAGCACTCTACCCAGTGTGACAGCTGGAGGCTCTGTCTCAAAAAATAAAACAAACTAACAAAAAAACAAAGCACAAGGTAGAAGATAATAGATAATGCCAGATAGATAGCTCAAAGAACAGCTATCTGCTCTAGCTCTTAGAAGAAAGTACACAAGGGACTACGAAGAATCAGAATTGGTTCAAGAACTTCTTTGGCACGGGCAAGCCCCTTCTTTCATGAACCAGCATAGTTAGCCCATCTCCTGAAGCGTCAGTTCATCGTCACTTATGTAGTCAATCCTCAGCTTACTTGGAGATTGAGAATTATCTCCCAGATGTTTTGCGATGTAAGTGTTCTGCCTAGAACGCTATCTGAGGCCTTACCCTTTCCGGAGCACACGCGGCTCTGTGTGGTGGGAGGAATGCAGACTCCCCCGGTCATGATGAACTTAGGCTCAAATCTCCACCTCAGCCCCTAACGACATCTGTGATTATGAATAAACTCCTTAACTTTTCTGAGGCTCAGTTTCATGATCTACGTAATGAGATTAACATGATCTCTTCCCAAGCACTAGATAATAATTAAATACAATCACATAAAGTGCTTGTCTGTAGAGGTTTTACTTCCTTCCTTTTAAAAATCTCCTCTAATTTCTTCTCTCTAAAAGAGGAAAGTAAAACCCACATCACAAAAGAAGCGATTAGGCCCCATATGCTATGAAATCACTGAGATGCGAGTTACGAGGGGCTGGCTCTGCTGTTTAGTAGCGATCTGTTTATCTCCTTTCCTTTCTACTTCAGGGGTATCTTATTCCCTTGCCACCATCCTTCCCTGCCATGCGTCTCCGGGAAGCCAGCCGGCACTGACATGTTTGATACCCAGTCATACATGGCGGCTGATGTAAGTGAGATGTAGGCTTTGCTTTTTTCACATCTTCCTTTCCTTATGAAGTCACAATGACAGCTCCTAGTTACATCTCAGCATTCCTAGGAGCACTTCAAATATCTTTTACAGAATATAGTTCCCCAACCGCTTTATGTTAACTTGCAAAGTAGGAAGATGACTCCTTAAGATAGGAACGCACGGT
Source organism: Arctocebus calabarensis (assembly GCA_963573935.1). Classification (NCBI taxonomy): domain Eukaryota; kingdom Metazoa; phylum Chordata; class Mammalia; order Primates; family Lorisidae; genus Arctocebus; species Arctocebus calabarensis. Next base: position 16,607 of record CAUYON010010324.1, on the reverse strand, counting down.
TCCTATTATACTATGATGCAAAGAAAAGAAAAATCGACTGCTATTCTGAACAAAGAAATGAATTAACTTCAATATGCCCCATCTTTATTTATTCATCTTCATTCTCAATAATACCGATAACCTTCATATATTCATATCAGAAACATGCAAACTCTATGTCCCTTACATCAGACACAACAAAATCCTAAGGACACCATTAGAAAATCAGTTCAGAAAGAACAGCACACTAATTTGATTCTGTGTCAAACTGTTTTAAATCCCAAAGTAGCATGATTATCACGGAGTTATAATTCTAAATTCAGGATCTTTAAACGGTCTTCAGAAGAGGACTTCAAAATCCACTGTTTTTCCAGATCTTGAATGGCCTGATAAAAATCAGAACTCAAACCAATTCCCACCATCGCTGCTGTGAGCTCCCATTTGGCATGCCTGATGACTTAATGGAAGCCAGGGGAGGATCAATTTACCGTAACACAAGGTGTCTCTGTCTCGGGGTTTGTGTACCTGCATTTGTAGCAAGCCTAGTCGTATATCACACACCTACTTTGGCTGTAACTGGAGACAAGGGATGTACAATAGTGCTGAAAGAAGTGTGCTCTTTCAGCCAGGGAGCTGGTAACAGATCCTGCCCCATCCTGCACGGCCATGCAAGGCACCTTCTTTGCCTCCTTGTTAACAGTGCTTGAGTGATTGAAAGTGGAAAAAAGTAGAGCAGAATGGAGTATGTATGTTTGAGGCAGTCTGGCCGTTCAACAACAGTCCAGATGCCCTGTAATTTAACTCTTGTTTTCACTTACAAAAATAGTCAACTCAAAATAACTTTATAAGGAAACAAACTATTAGTGACATTTCTCTAGTTTTCCTTAAGAAGCTAGGACGTTACATGGAGTCAATACATTACATCTTGGGGTTTCACAAAACTAATCTTACTGAGACAAAGAAAATGTGAGAAAACACCGCGCTAGCCTGAGCAAGAACCAGACCCCATCCCCACTAAAAGTGGAAAACGTAGCTGAGTGTCAGGGCAGGAGCTTATCGTCCCAGCTACCCAGGAGGCTGAGGCAGAGGGATCCCCTGAGCCCAGGAATTTGAGGTTGCTGTGAGCTATGATGCTGCAGCCCTCTAGCCTGGGTGACAGAGTGAGACTCTGTCTCAAAACAAACAAACAAAAAAAAAAAGGTGAGAAAAATAAATGATTTTGTCTTTAATGGATAAGAAAATTATCAAAGCCAGTTGGAGAAATTCACAGAATATGGTAATTACAAAGATGGGTGGTCAAAATGCCTTTCAGTGAGACTTCTGGTCATGAGGGTATGAATGTTAGAAATGATGGAAACCTATGGGCTTGCCTGTGATGGGGGCCTCTCAGCCCCTGAGAGGCAGCAGGCTTGCAGGGAATGCGGACACCTTCCTTGGCGCTGACCAGGCCGGTTTCCTCTTCACCCAGGGCACAGACGATCAGAGAAGGGGCAAAGAGGCAGATCAGGCAACTCTGGGCTGAAGCAGGTTTCTGGATTATTTGCAAGTTTCAATTTTTCCCTGGTTCTCAGTGTCACAGACATTAGACAGCTACCCTTTAACCCCTGCCTTGGTGGCTTTAATCCGTCCACTCAGCCATTTCTAAATTGAGGACGACACCAGGACCCTGAGGGTTAGCTGAGCAGATCTGTGAGCACCTGACAGTCATTACACATTGTTTATTACAATGCTGATACTCCAAACCTGAACCTGCTACAGAATTGTTCCAGTAACCGTCTTCTGATCCTGAGTTGTTTATGGAATTAAAAGAGAAGCAGCTCGAATGCTTTGTCATGGTGGTGTTAGAAAAACATTTCATTAAACTTCTCCAAGTTCCCTAGAAGAATATGTAACACAACAATTTTTTTTTTTTGAGACAGTCTCACTCTGTCACCCTGGGTAGAGTGCCATAGTGTCATAGCTCACAGCAACCTCAAACTCTTGAGCTCAAGTGAGCCTCCTGCCTCAGCCTCCCAAGTAGCTGGGAATATAGGCACCCACCATCATGCCCAGCTAGTTTTTCTATTTTTAGTAGAGATGGGGTCTTGCTCTTGCTCAAGCTGGTCTCAAACTCCTGAACTCAAGTGATCCACCCACCATGGTCTTCCAGAGTGTTGGGATTATAGGCACGAGCCACCGTGCTGGCCTCACAAAAAATTTTGAAGAGGCCTGAAGGAAGAAAAAAAAAAGAAAGAAAAAGAAATGGGATACAGTTTAATTGGCAGACTGTGAAGTACACTGTATATCCATGGAGAGAAACAGGTTTCTTGAGATGGCATGTTCCCAGCCTACTTGCAAAGTGGTAGGCATTGATTTTTCTGCCCTACCAGGCTGCCACCAAGTGGGCTGCTATGCTAAGCCAGTTCTTTTATGCAAGGTGTTTGCAAGCCTTCCAGGATTTCAAAGGGATGCCTCTGGTCTTCATGTCCTGCATTCCTTAACACTCCACATAGCAACCAACACTCCTTGGACCCTTCAGTCCCCCAAATTACTTTATTCAAATTGCACGACTATCGAATCAGCCGTTCCAGGAGCATCACCAATTGTGTTAAGCCACACAACTGTTTAAAATACTAGTTAACACTGAGAAAACGGGCATTGTTCCGTTCACAAGAAAGCTTTCTTCATCTCAGAAACAGATTTAGTTAGCAACGTAGGCCTTTAATTACTAAGCCCTTGATTCTGCCAGCACCACTGCCCCAGCCCTCGTCAGGCACGGGGCAGCTGCCGTGATGGTCACAGTTAGCACTAGATTATTCTTCACTATAAAAAAAAAAATTCTAACACATAAATTAAATGATTTTTTTTTTTTTTTGGAAACAGAGTCTCACCCTGGGTAAAGTGTTGTAGCTCACAGTAACCTCAAACTCTTGGACTCAAGCAATCCTCTTGTCTCGGCCTCCCAAGTAGCTGGGACTACAGGTGTCTGCTACCAGGCCCAGTTAGTTTTTCTATTTTTGGTAGAGACAAGATCTTGGTCAGGTTGGTCTCAAACTCCTGAGCTCAAGCGATCTAGCTGCCTCAGCCTCCTGGGATCGCAGGGGTGAGACTCTGCATCTGACGGGCGCTGATAGTGACAGCTTTCTCCACACCCCTCTCTATCCTGACCCCCATCAGGATTCATCCCTGGGACTGGTTTCTGGGCTAATAATGACAGTGGGAACCGGGAGACCACACTGGAGCAGGGCAGTCAGGGGTCATGGCTCCAGCTCTGAGCAAGTCACCAAACTCCCCAGGTCCCAGCACCTTCATGAAAGGTTCCTTCTAGCTCTCACACCTAGAAATTTGTAGGATTAAATCATTGTAATCCTACAGAATTGTACCTCAGACACTGTATTTCAGAGATTTTTCCCATTGGGTTTGCATAACCTATTTTTTTCTTTTTTTTTTGTAGAGACAGAGTCTCTCTTTATCGCCCTAGATAGAGTGCTGTGGCATCACACGGCTCACAGCAACCTCCAGCTCCTGGGCTTAGGCGATTCTCTTGCCTCAGCCTCCCGAGTAGCCGGGACTACAGGTGCCCACCACAACGCCCGGCTATTTTTTTGTTTTGCAGTTTGGCCGAGGCCGAGTTTGAACCTGTCACCTTCGGCATATGGGCGGTGCCCTACTTGATGAGCCACAGGCACCGCCCCTAACCTATGTTTTTTTTACCATGAGTGGGCACCATTCCTGCCATTTTCCTTCATTTCATCATTGATTATTAATGTGATGACATTTTATGCATTTTGTAAAACTATGTGTGGTTATTCAAAGCATATTTAATACCCTATTCTACACCTTCAATTCTAAGTAGAATGATTCACATAATTATATCATAAAAATAAAAATATCTTTATCGCTTTGCATACATACATGTGTTATTCTTCATTCAATCAGTATGTCTCTAACTTCACTATTCACAAAATGACCTGCTTCCATAGGGTCAATGGAATGCACTGAGGTTTTAGAGGGACTTATATTTCACAGGCACTTGGGATGTATAAAAAGGTATTGCATTTGAATGTATATTGAAAAGCGTCGTAGAAATTCACAGAATTCTAGATTATGTCATTGAGCCTGCAGAGAAAACTACAGGCTCTAGACCAGTGTTTTTTCCCCCTTTTTTCTTTCTTTTTTTTTTTTTTTTTTTTTTTGCAGTTTTGGCTGTGCCCATGCTTGAATCTGCCACCCCTGGTATATGGGGCTGGCGCCCTACTCGTTGGGCGCCGCCCTGTTTTTCCCCCTTTTTGATCTCACGGCAAACTTGAACCTATAGTTAAACTTCCAAGGCACAGTAGAATTATGTTTATCAAAAGAAAAAGAGTAAAAAAAAGAATATACTTACTGTGCTTTGAACTTCTTTTGAAAATAATTTAATGAATGATCTTCAAACATTTTTGAGAGTAGGGTGTTAAATCAGCTTGTTATAACCACACTTGCCTGCAAGTAGGAAGGAATAGCCGTGATTCTATGATCTTCTTCCTTCTGGATGGCAAGAATGATGGCACACACTTTGGGCAGTAACTACTGTTGCTATTAAATAAAAAAAAATCCCCACGTATTAAATACTAGGTTGGCTGGAAACAGAGCTGTACAAAATCAACACCTTTCCATTAAAGGATCTAAGCCAACTGCATGGCCTTTTTTTTTGTCTCTAGAGCCAAGTTTTTATTAGAAAATGTGAAGGGGACAGAGAGTCACCCCAATGCAAAGTCACTGCATTGCAGGGCTGCATTCACGGGCCAGCGTCTGAGAGTGACTTGCAAAGTGCTGCCCTTAAGCCCTGACCGAGAGACATGCACAGGGCCACCCTGACCCTCAGCCCTCTTGCTCTCCATGACCACTCCCTAATCCATACCCTCTGAAGAGAACACAATTTTCCTTCCCTCTCTCTCTCCCTTCCTTTCTTTTCTCCCTCCCTCCGTCCCTCCCTCCCTTCCTTCCTTCTTTTTCAGAGTCTCACTCTGTCACACTGGGTAGAGTGCCATGATGTCATAGATCACAGCCACCTCAAACACCCAGGCTCAAGTGATCCTCTGGCCTCAGCCTCCAAAGTAGCCAGGACTATAGGCGTTTGCCACCACACCCAGCTAGTTTTTCTATTTTAGTAGAGATGGGGTCTCTCTGTTGCTCAGGCTGGTCTTGGACTCCTGAGATCAAGGGATCTACCTGCCATGGTTTTCCAGAGTGCTGGGATTACAGGTGTGAGCCACTGTGCCCGGCAGAGAATACAATTTTTTCTAGCAGTTAATAAAAAGTTTCTTCAGACTGCTATCATCCATTGTAAATGCAGATATGTAAGGATCACTTTGACAATTATCCTTCTCTATTTTTTTTTGAGACAGAGTCTCACTTTATCGCCCTTGGTAGAGTGAGGTCACAGCAACCTCCAACTCCTGGGCTTAAGCTATTCTCTTGCCTCAGCCTCTCGAGTAGCTGGGATTACAGGCACCCGCCAGAACACCCAGCTGTGTTTTTGTTGCAGTTTGGCTGGCTGGGGCCGGGCGCAACCCCGCCATCCTTGGTCTAAGGGGCCGGCACCCTACCCACTGAGCCACAGGCACAACCCAATTATCTTTCTCTAATGTTTTCAATTTTTAATAATCAGCTACTTGCCACATGGGAAAAGCAAAGTCCTTAGGCCTTCTGTTGCCAAATGCTTCTCTGAAAGTGTCTTCCTCTCTGCTAATGAAATGTTTTGTATCATTACAACATGGAGAATACATTTAGATCCCAGACGGTCCTGGCTATGATGAATATTTCCAGCTTTTATTAAAGTTAATTTAAATCACTTTGACTACTAATGGCCAGTCTCCTTGAGAAAAGTCTGAGTCACTAGCCCCAGCAGTATCTTCAAAGGCAGTTAAGGGCTCACTGATAATTATATTTTCAAGCGTTTGTAAAAACACCATCCACCCAATGATCTTACGTCTACTTGAACATGACATCATTTCTGCACTGTTACAGTATTAACAGAATTATCATGAATATCATGAACTATGGTTTTAGTAGTGACCGTTAATGTCTGTGAACGATCTCTGTGGGCCTGTTGGTTAGCTGGGGCTGCCATAACCAAGAACCACAGACTGGATGACTTCAACGGCAGAAATGTATTATCTCAGAGTTACGGAGCTGGAAGTCTGAGGTCAAGTGAGTCAGTTCCCTCTGAGGACTGGGAGGAGGGTCTCTTCCACCCCTCCCCTTGAGTTCTGGTCATTTATTGGTGATCTTGGGCATTCTTCCCACTGCACCCGCATCACTGGGTCTGGGCCTTCATCTCCACCTGGCATTCTCCTTGTGTTTCTGTCAGATTCCCTGTTTTTATATTGGATTAGGGGCCTGCCCTAATCCAGGATGACCACGTCTTAACTAATGAATTAATTTTTGTGTGTGTATGACAAAATCTCACTCTGTCCCCTGCATAGAGTGCTATGGTGTCATCATAGCTCACAGCAACCTCAAACTCCTGGGCTCAAGCGATCCTCCTGCCCCAGCCTCCCTAGTACCTGGGACTACAGGGGCATACCACCACGACCGGCTAGTTTTTCTCTTTTTAGTAGAGATGGGGGTCTTACTCTTGCTCAAGCTGGTCTTGAACTCCTGAGCTCAGGCAATCCACATGCCGTGGCCTCCCAGAGTGCTGGGATTACAGGCGTGAGCCACCACACTCCACCTTATGAACTTATTTAACAACAATCTATTTCTCAAGAAGATGATATTCTGGTGTACTGGAGGTTAAGACTTCAAAATATGAGTTTGAAGAGGAACACCATTTAACCAATGCCAGTGATATTTCAGTGAAAGTAGGCCACCTGAAATTAGGATCCTTCCTAAAAGAAGTCTAAGGCTCAGGCACACCAGGGGCCTCCCACTGGTTTTAAACTCTCTGTATAGTTGTGCTGCTCTGCGTGTTGCAAGCTTTCCAGGGTTCCTAGTTTTGTTCTCTATCAAATGTGTTTTCTTCAAAGCATTTTCTCCTGTAGGAAAAAATAAAATCTTTAGGGAAGAAAGAGCCCACCAACTTTTCCCAGCAGGTCTCACTGAAGGCCCCTCTCTGGGTGACAATTTTGCTGATTGATTTCTCTCCTCTCCCCTCTGTCTTTTCCCCCTCCTGCTATTATTGGAGAATAGAGAAACTCAAAAATGGTTCACAGAAGAATCTAGAAGACCAGAATCCTTCCTGATTCATTCGTTTGTTCTTTCTGTAATGGTGCTGCGTGCCACCCTTTGTGGTTTGACCTTTGCAAGCCCTGAAGGATAAAGCAGGGTCCTTGCTAGCCCCAGGCTTGTACTTCTAGAACCAAGGCAACCAATTTGCTTTCATTTAGAAAGTGTTCACGCTTCTTCAAAGCAATATGAGGTTTCACATAGTACCGAAGAACATTTTTGAGAGAGGCGATCAAAGCAGTTGTTAACATTCAGCTCTGATCAGATACTCAACACTGGGTCCCTTTTCCTGAAAATTGTTCTGTGGTTCCCACGTACAGCTCCAGACTCCTCAAGTGTGAGATACTTGATCATGACTCTTGCAGACAGTTTGTTACTGAGTCAAGCAGCTTTTGCATTATTTTCATTTTAGATGACTTTGGTAGCGCCTTCTATGTTTACAACATGTGCTGCCTTTCTTTCTTTCTTTCTTTTTGAGACAGAGTCTCACTATGTCGCCCTGGGTAGAGTGCCCTGGCATTACAGTGCACAGTAACCTCAAACTCTTGGGCTTAAGCGATTCTCTTGCCTCAGCCTCCCAAGTAGCTGGGACCACAGGTGCCTGCCACAATACTCAGCTTTTTTTTTTTTTTTTGGTTGTAGTTGTCATTGTTGTTTGGCAGGCCCGGGCTGGATTGGAACCTACCAGCTCTGGTGTATGTGGCTGGCGCCCTAACTGCTGAGCTACAGGTGCTGAGCCATGTGCTGCTTTTCAATCTCAAGTCAAATCGTTAAAGATATTGAAATAAACGAACCATGAAGACTCATTGACTTAGTTCTTAGTTCTTTATCCAATTCTTTATAAAAATTCAAGAAAACACCGTGCATACTCATAAACCAAGGGGCAACGTATCAGCTACCCGATGTGTGACAGAATAAAACCCAAACCCAATTCAGTAAACTGAGAAGCTCTTCTGGTCTTAAAGGCCCAAGAAGTTTAATCCAAAGCATCCATTATTTCCATATCCTTCTGTCCCACCATAAAGACCCTGAGTCTCTGCTGTCAATAAACAATTTGTAGTTTATTATTTAGTATTTCATGACCACTTGTCAGCAAAGGGAAATTCAAATATAAGCCATAGCAGGCCAGGGGTAGTGGCTCACACCTGTAATCCCAACACTCTGGGAGGCCGAGGCGGGTGGGTCTTTTGAGCTCAGGAGTTCCAGACCAGCCTGAGCAAGAGCAAGACCCTATTCCACTAAAAATAGAAAAAAAAAAAAAACAAAAAAACTAGTTGGGCATTATGGTGAGTGCCTGTAGTTCCAGCTGCTTGGGAGGCTGAGACGAGAGGTCACTTGAGTTCAAGAAACTGAGGTTGCTGTGAGCTATGACATCATGGCACTCTACCAGGGTGACATTCGTCCTCTAGCTTCATACACTGCAAGATTTAGACATTAGGTAATGAGAACAAACCCCACCAAAAAAAAAGGACAGCATTTTTGTCACCCAGTAGCCCTTGTCAGGACCCAAGAATTAGTTCCTCGTACATTTTAAATAAGGTATTGATAGGGCTAATTATCCCCAGTACAAAACTGTCCACTCGAACTCTAGAGATGTGAACTGTCTTTGCCATACGTAAGTAGAAAACATGTTTTACAGAAGCACCAACAATCAAACAGAGATATAACTGGTAATTAACAGAAGGTGTTCCAGGAGAATATAAGAAGAGATATCTTTGAAAATTAGTGGTAGGATAGTGCACAGATGTGTCTGTTACCAGCTGCTATTTGCCTGAACAGCCATTTCCTGCAGGCTGCTGATGCCACGTGTCGACATCGGGAAATTATTTATTCCCTTCCTGGGCTACTCTCATAGATAAGCTGGGGAATTGGACTCCATGGTACCCAAGACCCAGGGCACTCTGTGTACCCGGTGAAGTGCTGAGCAACTATAAATTTAGTCTAGAGTAAAAATGCTTTGATAATATAACCACTTTAAGATAGGAAGCTATTGTGTAACTTTGGAACCTATGAGAGCGAATCTGTTTAACTTACAGTATGATGAGTAATCACATTGCTGATGTTTACTTTTACTGTGAGAATAAAAGTAACCAAGGGAAGCAGGAGGGCAGAGCAGTTCTTTGGGGAGATATCCTGGCAGCTCTCAGGAATTGCTGGCTTTTCTGTAAATAAAAGTGAAGCTGGGGGCGGCGCCTGGGGCTCAAAGGAGTAGGGCGCTGGCCCCATATACCGGAGGTGGAGGGTTCAAACTCAGCCCTGTCCAAAAACTGCAAAAATCAAACAAACAAACAAAAGTGAAGCTGTTGATCTCTCATCCGCTTCTCTGCTGATTGGCTTGGGTGACAGGTGGACAGACTCCTTGGTCTGGCAATGTGTCTTCAGTAAGGAGACATCTGCCATTCAAACGTAGTCCCAGATTTCGATTCTCCAAAGAAGTAAACATGAAGCTTTCACAAGAAAAATACCAGTGGCGTGTGGTTTATTCTGGCTCGGCTTGGCTCCAGGCTCACTGGCCCTCCATGCCTTCAACCAGCATTTACTAGGGCTGACTGAGAGTGGGCACTCTACTAGGTGCCCTCATTACAAAATCTGGGGGTGTCACTCCACCCAGGCAATGAGCATTTAACCTGACAATTAATTAGACAATGTTGCAGAGTAGGTATGGGGACTCCAGAAGGGGAGATTAGTAGAGGTTGGCAGAGGGGTTTAGACCAAGAATTAAATGTTCACAAGTAAAGCGTACTCAGAAGTTGGTTGTGTTTTTTAGGGTACAAACCGGTAGAGTCCCTCTCGTAGTAGTGTGCTGCCCCCTACCATTCTGCCCAGTAGGTGGGAGCACACCAATCCCGTCCCTCTTCCCCTTTGCCCCTCTCTCTCTTTCCCTCCCCCCAACTTGAATTGAGTTTTTCTCTTGTATGGGTGTGTATTAGCTCATCTACTGGCTTCATATTAGCATTGAGTACATTTGATACTTGCTTTTCCTTTTTTTTTTTTTTTTTTGAGACAGAGCCTCAAGCTGTCACCCTGGGTAGAGTGCTGTGGCATCACAGCTCACAGCAACCTCCAACTCCTGGGCTTGAGTGAGTCTCTTGCCTCAGCTGCCCAAATAGCTGGGCCTACAGGTGCTGACCACAACGCCCGGCTATATTTTAGTTGTCATTTTTGTTTGGCAGGCCCGGGCTGGATTCGAACCTGCCAACTCTGGTGTATGTGGCTGGTGCCTTTGCCACTTGAGGTACAGGTGCCGAGCCAGCTTTTTCATTCTTGTGATACTTTACAAAGAAAAATGTTTTTCAAGCCCATTCAGGTTAATACAAAAGATGTAAAGTCTCCATGTTTTTTTACAGCTGAATAGTATTTGCTGGCATACATATGCCACAGTTTGTTAATCCAGTTCTGGGTTGATGGGCATTTAGGTTGCTTTAACATCTTGGTAAATGTAATGCGAATGATAAAATGATAACATGAATGATAAAATGATAAAATGAATTTTTTCTTCAGGGTAGACACCTAGTAATGGAAATGTGGGATCAAATGGGAGGTCTAGTTTGAGTTCTTTGAGGATTCTCCACACTTCTTTCCAAAGAGGCTGTATTAGTTTGAAGTCCCACCAACAGTGCAAAAGTGTTCCCTTCTCTCTACATCGTGCAAACATCTGCAATGTTGGGACTTTGTGATGTGGGTTATAAATCTGACAAAGGTTGATAACTAGAATCTGCAGAGTACTCAAATTAATAAACAAAGAAAGAGCAAACGACCCATTTATTACTGGGCAAGACATGAACAGAACCTTCTCTGAGGAAGACAGAAGAATGGCTAACAAATATGAAAGTGGTCCATCCCAAATCATCAGAGAAAGACAAATCAAAACCATCCTGAGATCACCTAATCCCAATGAGAAATTAGTTTTTCCAAGTTCCTAGACTCTTATCTAAATTTTAAGACTGAGTTATTCAAGCTCAGCACAGCCCCACGAATAATGACGTGATGACCATAAATCCCCCTATCTGTGATAGTGATAATTTTGAATATTCTGCCTCTTTGTCACATCGCACATCTCAATTTGGGAACCAGAAATATGGTCAGAAATATGGCTAATAGAAAGGCAATTTACATCAGATTTTCCTTTCTCTCTGGATCCCAGAATGTGCCAGAATCTCCTTCTCCCCTCCGACCCCTACCTTCTGCTCTCACCACTAAGAGCATGCACAGTCATCAATTTCTCTAAAGGTGGAAATTCCTCAGGAGTGTCTAATCAGAATGTTTTAAAAAAAATTCACCTTCTTAAAGAGCAAGGAACTATGTTCTGTTTGTTTGTTTAGACAGAGTCTCACTCTGTTGCCCTGGGTAGAGTGCTGTGGCATCATTACCACTCACAGCAACCTCCAACTCCTGGGCTGAAGCGATCTTGCCTCAGCCTCCCAAGTAGCTGGGACTACAGGCATCTGCCACTACGCCCAGCTAGTTTTTCTATTTTTGGTAGAGATGAGGTCTTACTCTTGCTCAAGCTGGTCTTGAACTCATGAGCTCTAGGGATCCTCTGCCTCAGCTTCCCAGAGTGCTTGGATTACAGGTGTGGCCACTGCACCCACCCAGGACTACATTTTAAAAGACTGCACAGACAGGGCCTGCCAAACAATGATAACTACAACAAAAAAATAGCCGGGCATGGAGGCAGGTGCCTGTTGTCTCAGCTGTTTATGGGGCTGAGGCGAGAGAGTCGCTTGGGCCTTTGAGTTTGAGGTTGCTGTGAGCTGTGATGCCACAACACTCTACCAAGGGTGACATAGTGAGACTCTGTCTCAAAAAAAAAAAAGAAGAGGATCAATTGCTTGAGATCTCAAGTGATGGTGGGCTTAAAAGTATATTTCAGACAACTTCAAATCTCCATACATTCTGGATGAAAGTCAAAGCAGAATATCCTGAGATTGTCAAAGCAGTGAAAAACCAACTTCCATTTCCAGCATCCTTTATTTGTGGATTTCTGCAGTGACAGCAGCCAAAACAAGACTACAGAGAAGCCTGGACCATTCAGTTGCAGGAAAACAAGCTCAGGGCTGCCACTGATTCTGCACTGAGAGATGGGATCTCATTCTGTCATCAGAGCACATTGCAGCCTCCAATTCCTGGCCTTGAACAATCCTCCTGCCTCAGCCTCTGCAGTAGACGGGACTACAGGTGAGGATGAAGAGAACAGGTAGCTATGCACAAGCCAGGAAGAGAGCCTTCATTGGGAAGAGCGTCCTGGCACCTCGATCTTGGATCGCCCAGCCTTCAGAAAGGTACACAGTCAATTCTTTTTAAATAACCTTTTCCCCCCACTCATCGGACTCAAATATTTTGGCATCAGTGTCTGGATTCTCTATGCCACTCATAATTTCACCATTTCTATAAGCATTTTAATACGATAAGAAAGAAAAATGCCCAGAAATCCTAAAAGAAGAACAAGGAAAAGGAAGAGAAGAAGGAGAAGGAGGAGGAGAAGAGGAAAAGGAAGAAGGAAAAGTAGAGAGGGAACAAAGTCTTAATATTTGCTGTCTGGCTCCTGAAATCAAATTAAGATACGGTTGCCCTTGGGGATGAACTGAGAAATATGTTTTCCCACATTGCTGATAGCATATAGTGTTCGTGGGAAACAACTTGGATAACATCTATTAAAATTAATAACACATATTCCTCTAAATCCAGCCATTTCAATTCAGAGCAAATCTCCTATAGAAATAAAAGCATTAATACATTAAAAAAAAAAAAAAAGACTGCACAGCATGATCATTGTAAGTCTACATTTAATTGACATTCCACTCAGAATTGTCTTTTTGAAGGACGAGTCACTCTATTCTGGCGTGACAGCTGATTGATTTCAATTATGACATAGTTGACGGTTAGCCTGGTCCTTTAATCCAATTTTAAGGGAAATTCTCTTAAAATCAATTTTAAGGGCAGGTACTAGTGGGGGAGTGAGTGCATCAAGAGAATTGGATGGAAGTGCTTCTTAAACCTTTGAGAAATGGATTACACATCCTTCGGCATAAGAAAAGTATATGGCAATTTTGCTGAGTGAGTTAATTTCTCTAAACTTCTGTTCACTCAGTGATACTGTGGGGTTGGTACTACTTCTTAACAAAGGATTAAGGATTAAGTGAAATAGCTACTAACCCATGCACCTGAATTCAAATTTTCATTCCCAGTCGATGCCAAACCACCCAGATCTGAAGGTTGATGGGCCCTTAGTGATGAACTTCAGAAGTGGGGGCGGGGGCCTCCTCAGCACAACAGCAAACACAAGAAATTCTTTGTCCAAAAAGCACATCTAGGTCTGTCCTCCGGCCCCAAAGTGCTAAGAGATGCATTGAGCAGGGTGAGCAGGGTTTCACCTCTTTGGTGGAGTTCTTGTACAGGTGTCTGATTCAAGAGCCAGGCGATCCCTTGTTAAAACCATACAACATGGCCAGGCACAGTGGCTCACACCTGTGGTCCCAGCACTCTGCGAGGATCCCTTGAGCTCTGGAGTTTGAGACTAGCCTGAGCAAGAGTGAGACCTCATCTCTACTACAAATAGAAAGACCAGCCAGGTATTGCCATGTGCACAGGGGCGCTGAGCCTCAGGCCCGGAGGTGCTGTCCATGTAGTCAGCCGCAGCAGCTGCCCCTCCGTGCAATGGTAAGTGGAGAATTATTTGTCTCATATCACCTTGAGTATCTTTTTTCCTCTCCGCCCTTTCAAATTCAGTGTCATTTTTCTAAACACCCCATTGCCCCTGTTTGGACACCCTTTCTTTCTTTCTTTTTTTTTTTTTTTTGAGACATAGTCTCACTCTGTGGCCTCGGTAGAGTGGCAGGGTGGCATCACAGCTCACAGCAACCTCAAACTCCTGGGCTCAAGGATCCTCCTGCTTCAGCCTCCCAAGTACCTGGAACTACAGGCACCCAACACTGCGCCCAGCTAGTTTTTCTATTTTTACTACAGACGGGGTCATGCTCTTCATCAAGCTGATCTTGAACGTCTGACCTCAGAGGATCCACCCGCCTTGGCCTCCCACAGTGCTGGGGTCATAGGTGTGATCACCATGGTTGCCCACCGCCCAGATTTCAGAGAAGTGGTTCTCAGCATTTTGTCGTTCAGATATTCTTTTTATAATGCAAAAGAACGTAGAATCCTCTTACCCTCCCCAAATGTAGACACACACACTCACACACACCCCTTTACTCCAGCTCCGTGCTCTAAAGCTCATTCAAGAACTGCAGGTTAAACAGGTCGCTGGAGATCAGAATCTAAACTTCCTGTCCTGAAAGTCGAAGCTCTCCCCTAGTTTACCAGTCATCACGGATGACCGGACCATCTCTGTAATTTCAGTTGTGAGCATCCAATCCGACAACTACCTATTTCCATTCTGGGCAGCTCATTCTCATGCCACCTCTGCTCCCGTTGCCTTTCACGTCCCCGAGAACCCCAGGGCTAACACTGTGGAGTCCTTACTTCCGCCGGCCTGTCCCCTGTGCAGAAGCGGTCAGGAACCCTGCCCCCTGTGTTGCTCCATTGTCCCTCTACCCCGCCCTTCTCCCTCTGGCACCTGTCTGGCAGCCCCCTACTTTAGATCTGCTTCACAGCATGAATGCGAAAAAGAAAAAGCACACGAATGTGCTCTAAACGCATGACTACATTTCAAATATATTTCATATTGCCTCGCAATTCCAACAGATAACAGTCTCGTTCATCCTCCTAAAGGACCACTTGATGCCTTTTTATCTTTTCCCCAACCCGTAAATATCCACTGTCTGACCTTGCACTGTCAGCTGGTGATCTTGCTGTGGACTCTGTTAAGCTGAATGTATTCCGAGATGAATTACTTCATTTTCCACCCCCAGTTCACCACATTACTTACATTTCTCTCTCTCTCTCTCTTTTTCTCTTTTTTGAGACAGTGTTTCACTCTGTCACGCTGGTAGAGTGCTATGGCATCATCATAGCTCACCACAACCTCAGACTCCTGGGCTCAATTGATCCTCCTGCCTCTGCCTCCCGAGTACCAGGGAATACAGGTGCCCTTCACCATACCAGGCTTTCTTCTATTTTTAGTAGAGATGGGGTCTCACTCTTGCTCAGGCTGGTCTTGAACTCCTGTGCTCAAGGGATCCACCTGCCTTGGCCTCCCAGAGTGTAGGGCTTAGAGGAGTGAGCCACGGTACGGGGCCTCTTAAATTCCTCTTTTCTCCCATGTTGTTGAACAGTCCGTCCTTCTCTCTGCACAAGACAGACGGATCCGCCGTTTACTGCATAGTTATTTCTTGCGCTGCTCACTGCAGTCTCCCAGTAATTGTTCTGACATCCCCCTGGTCATTGATTTCTTTCTCTTCACTGGATTTGTTTATCAGCACTCAATCACCCTGTAATCTATCTTAACAAAAAAATCAGCGGATCCCTTGGCCCACATCCATTGACTACTCCTCCATTTCTTCACTCTCCTTCCCAGGAAAATGTCTCAAAAGAAGCGTCTGTACTTTCTGACTCGACTTCCTTCCGTCTCATTCTCTCCATGATAATAAACCCAAACATCCTTGCCATGGCCAATGCTCTCTTCCTGTGAGGTCTGGATGTAAGTTCAAGGCCCTTTGCTCATTTGGCCTCGTGACTTCAGAATTTGTCCTTGACCTTCCACCCTGCTCTCTCCTTTGGTGATCTCAGATTGTCCCACGGTCTAAATGCCACCTGAGGGCCCCTGTAATCCCAGCTACTCAGGAGGCTGAGGCAGGAGGATCATTTGAGCCTAGAAGTGTGAGATTGCTGTGACAACACCATGGCACTCTAGCCCGGGTGACAGAGTGAGACTCTGCCTCAAAAACAAAAATGAT
This sequence comes from Arctocebus calabarensis, assembly GCA_963573935.1. NCBI lineage: Eukaryota > Metazoa > Chordata > Mammalia > Primates > Lorisidae > Arctocebus > Arctocebus calabarensis. The sequence continues at coordinate 591 of CAUYON010010324.1, read as the reverse complement.
CACTGACATTTTATCACATGACACACACCTTACCAAAGGGCCACCATCTCCTCATGACCAGAAGACAAGCAGAAGACGGGAAGGGGAGAATGAAGGGTTTTTGCCACAACTGGCAACTGGCCAGTTTTGAGAATGAGGTTATTTTTGGTAAGATCAGACTACAGTTCAAACCTCCATCAGTTTTTGATAGTGAATGAGGAAGCTTTGATAGTAAATGTAGACCTGATGGACACAATGAAATTAGAGGCCAGTAAAGTATAAATTCTTGGATAGTCTACAAAGGAGCTTTGCCATAGTCAAGAGAAGGTGGTACCTGGTCGGATTATAGAAGCTCTATATTTCTGCACAGACTGAGGGCAATTTTTATAGGTTACCTCACAGAGATTCTTTATTCTTTGTCTTTTTTTTTTTTTTTTTTTTTGAGACAGAGCCTCAAGCTGTCACCCTGGATAGAGTGCTGTGGCATCACAGCTCACAGCAACCTCCAATTCCTGGACTCAAGTGAGTCTCTTGCCTCCGCCTCCCAAGTAGCTGGGACTACAGGCGCCCGCCACAACGCCCGGCCATTTTTTGGTTGCAGCCGCCATTGTT
>CAUYON010010322.1:0-13719 GCA_963573935.1 Arctocebus calabarensis | reverse complement strand
TGTCTTTTGGATTACTGCTTGAAATTCTAATTTCATGTTTTCCTCCATTGAGCTGATCTTAGTTGCTATCCAGACTCTGAATTCAACTTCTGACATCTCAGCCATTTGCTTATACAAGGGATCTTGTACTTCATCTACCTTGTCATTCCTTGTGGGAGTTGATCTACTCTGGTTATTCATATTGCAAGAGTTTTTCTGTTGATTCTGCCTCATGATTATTTTTCACTATTGCCTATGACCTTCCTCGGAGTTGGGGAGGTGTCTCTCCCAGATCAGACCCTGGCAGAATCGCTCTGTTGTTACTGGATCTTTGTAGGGAATGACCCTGTGTTTCTAATGATTTCTCAAACCCTGCAGGGTGGAGAGCTTAAATCCTCCTAAGCCTGCTTAGAAGACACTTCAAATTGCTAACTTGGGCTAAGCCGAATCTTTCCCAGGAAAGGGCTGTGGCTGGGATCACTCTTTGAGTGGGTATCCACTTACCCAGTGTGTCAAAACCGGTCTCACCCTATGCCCCTGAGGGCTAAGGCTGCTCGGCGTCTCAGTCCCCGCCTTTAGGCTGCTCAGTCAGTAGATTACTTGCTCCCACCCAATGCCTGTTCTGCGACCCTGAGGGTGGAGCTTGCCAGGGCAGTTCTCCCACAACGGCTCCACACAGCCCACCACCAAATACTGGCAGCTCCGTCTGGCTCGGTGGCCCAGTCTGGGGCCCCAGACAACACTCAAAAACCCCCACACTCCTGCCCAAGTTCTCCCAAGGCAGTTCAATCGAGTGCCAAGTCCAAAAGAAACCCAAACGGCTCACAGGCAAGGCCCTTCCAGCCTGCAGTCCCACTGCTGCCCCAACCACAGCCACCAACAGGATCAGACCGAATGAACAGATGCAACCACTTGCCTAATCTCCACCGCTTTAGTCTTCCTCAGGGTGTCCAGAAGCCTCGCACTGTCTCCCTGTGTCCCCGAAGGGAAGTTTCTGGGGAGATTCTGCCTGGCAGAGATGCCTGAAGTCCTCTCCCCCAGTCTCACCATGCCCAGCCGCAAGGAAGCTGTTACTCGTCCACCATCTTGCTCCACCCAGAGAACATTCCAATTCTTGGAATACATGAAATCAAAGATGAAAAGAATCATGACTTTATAAATTTGCCAAATGTCTATGATACTAGGGATGAAGCTACTAGAGTTTATCTTAACTATTAAGAACAGAAACTGTCAAAACTCTAAAATATTTTGTCACAATACCCCAAAGATTATTTAATCTTGACTTCAACAATAACCTCCAACATGTATTTTTCACACTTCGTAAAACATGAAACCATGATGATAATTATAATGGGTAGGGGAGACTAGAAGTCATTCAGTTCCTTGCCTACAAGGTTACCGAGGCTCAGAAAGAGTAAAAGACTCACCCAAGGTCACACTTCTTAGAAAAAAACTATTGCTAGTACCAAGTGTGAAATAAATGACAAATAATAGTTTTCATATTATTATAGTCTCCTTAATGGTTAGCCATGAGTGGGCTGTATTCATTGCTCAGCCTGGTTTTCAATTACAGCTTGTTCAGTTCTCCTTTTGCTTCACATAGGAGTCTCTTGAGCTTAAGAGTTGATTAAGACTCATATTAACGATGATGGCTTTTTTGTTCTGTGTTTCCACCTTCTTCCTTCAGAGGCAAGTCTCTCTGGGATGCCGCAGGATACTGTGTATATGTATTTCTGACATATTGAGAATGGGGCTCTTTATTTTACCCAGTATCCATGAGATCATCATTGACAGATGATTATTTTAAGAAAATAAACAGAGCGTATGAATTATGGCACATAACCAAACACACATGTAACTAACCTTACCCACCAGCACACAAAGCACAGAGGAAGCCGATGGGGGGTGTGCAGGTGGGGCTGGGTCACCACGAATGAGCACCAAGCTGCCCTCAGAAAGGTCTGTGGAGATATTAATGCCGATATGCCTTCTGCTCTTACCAGTTTCTGCAAGCAAAAGTTTTATTAATAAAACATTTTAAACACATTTGCTCTCCTATATAAATCCTTCCAAAGAGTGAATTCCAATTACAAAGAACTATTTTATTTTTTCTTAAACATTATAAAGCATAGCCAGCATAGAAATGGGAGGTGACAAGATGGCATTTGATCTGAGTCCATCCTCTGTAAAGAAAACTGTCCAGAAAGAAGGTATTGAAGGTGTGTGTGTGTCCTTTGTTACTTAGAGTATATTTCACTCCAAATGAAACGAAACACGAAGGCTCATATGCTGCCAGAGTGTCCCTCACAGAACGCCAATTAGCATCGGTGCCCAGTGGCAGCCCAGCTGAAGCGCCGTCTACAGGTGTTCACCCGTTACACACAGCGGGAAGTTGCATTGCTCTAAAACCACAAGCCACTGCTTTGATGGTTCAGGAGACCTTGGCCTTTTAAACGTATAAACAACCTTTCTTTTCTAATCTGGGCCATTAGAGGGAAATGCTGTGAAAGCCTGTATTCTGAAATAACCAGGTTTGCTCAGAGTCATGACAGTTTTCAATCTTGCTGCCAGTAACAGAAGAATAGCGTTCCACTAAAAATAACATGGGTGCAGGGATGTGCCTTGGGCACCCACTGAGGCCTAAAGGGTTTCAGATTAATTTGAAACCCAGCAAAGGTGGATTTTTCTCTCTGCTTTGGCCCTTTTGTGGGTGTTGTAATCATGGGCAAAATGCTTCTGCCTAATGAGCACTGGGCACAGAAAAGAAACTGTAGTCAAGACCAAAACACTCATCACACAACTCTAAGGCTTTTCTTTTCTAAATTATAATAAGCATTTACTGATTCTGTGCCATTCCTGAGCAATAGTTCTTTCCCGTCTCCACAAAGTATTCATTTGAAATCAAGCACTATAATTAAAATAAATGAATAAATAGATGTGGATGTTTCAGCACTTTGGAAGGCGCTAATAAAATTAAAGACAGCTTACAAGAATCCTATTCTGAATATCCTATGACAGAGAGGCTTCTATAGTGAGTGAAGTTGTAAATTTTCAGACTCACTTTAATGCTTTTTGGGGCAATCAATTGAGCTAACAGATGATAATTCAAATATTCAAATTAGCCTTTGAATGTTCTGAAAACCCCTGAAATTGCAGATGCTGAAACCATTTTTCCAAAATTAGAGAATTTTTTTTTTTTTTTTAGATTTCCCTATCATCATTTGCCTCTACCAGAGTCTGGGCTTTGTGTATGCTGATAAATGGGGGGAAAACAGCACCACCCTACATTCCTCAAAAAACAGAACCCCAAACCTTTTAGGTTCATTTGGGGATTAGGGACTGAGGAAGAGAGAAGACATAGAACCAGATTCTGCAAAAGAAAATTTCTTCCTTTGGGCTAAATATGAGACTTTGGTACCCTGTCCTCCCCAAATGAAGGCAAGCTCTTCCCTGGACATGACAATGGGAGTATGAGGGATAGGCCTAGAATATCAGGGCAACAACTCTGCAGCTCCAGAACCATCATGGATGAACCTGCAGAAAACAGCATCCTTTTGCTTAGGTGTGAAGATTAATTAGGTAGAAAGATATTTTATAGCTTATTAGAATTGATAACTTTATTTCTGGTCATTCGATCTGTTAGTTCCCTTTTTGGAAGCTTTTTATTTCTCTCCAAAAGTGAAATGCCGTAAGAGCCCAAGACTTCAAAGTGGCTAATGTATGAATATATAATTTGACTTATGACACCGAATGTACTACTGCAGAGGGTTTGAAATTTTGAGAATATGTTCAAATAAACTAATGATGACTTATAAATTTAGTATACAGAACACAGTTTACCTGAACACTAAGGAAATAAAATGAAATGAATCTAAAACAATAATCTATTTATCTAAAAATAAATATCTTAGAGCTAAACATAAATTTTTGCTTGTTTCAATCATAGTTGAAAAAATCTTTCACAAGTACAAGTAATCTAATGAATTTGTGGTTCACTGTCTTCATCCTCTTTGTATATATGGAGTTTGCTACAGTACTGGCAAAAGATAGGTTGCTTTATGACTATTAAATAAGTTATGTGAATAAATCTTTCGATGACCAACATTTGTGAAATGCCTTAGAAAACATATCTACTTGAATTTGTATTATCTTTCTATATAACAAAAGATTTTATATCTGATATCTCACTTTTTTCTATGTCATTATTTATTATTCTTCCATAAGTAGGAAGAACAAATTTTACTATTCCATTTTGTGTCAGTTGATCAACATACAGTCATACAGGGAACAGTTTACATGGATGCCCTATTAGGGGGACATTTGATGTTAGCTTATTTGTTGCCTTATTTCCAAATTCTTCCTAAATTTGATCAAAGGAAACACAAACCATTCAAATGACAGCCCTTGCTATTTCCTCTACCTAGTTAATTTATAGAGTTTACTGTGCACACCACACACATGCACATACTACATGAGGTCTGACAATTAACTTCACAAACTCATCCTAGCAAAAGTGCTAGGCACCCACCAACGTTAGCACCTAGTCCATCCTTTGAAACAATTTTGGAACTCTTTTTCTGGAATAGTCATCAAAGCTGTCATATTATACTTGATGTCCTGATGTCAGCAAAATGCCTTCATGTACATATTTACTTTACCTCTGGGTAAAGAAAAAGTCACTGGGGGCCAGATCAGGTGAATAGGGGATTGAACCAATATTATTTGTTTACTGTAAAAACTCCTCATACCCAGTGCATTGTCATGATGCAAAAGCCATGAATGGTTGGCCAAGATTTGAGGTTAAGATTTTCCTAAATGTTTCTCTGTCAATGTTTACTCGGTCCACTTTGCTTCTCACAGCAGCTGACAATTTTGATGCACCATTTGATCAATTTTTACAATGATTTCTCAAGTTCTGCCCATTACTGCCCACCCTGATCTCTCTTCATCAGTGATGCTTTCTCTCCCCTCAGAAAAATGCTTAATACATTTGTATACTACCATTTTCTTCATGGCATTATCCTCATAAACTTGGACTAACATATCCCCAATTTCACTTCCACTCTTGCCAAGAAATTTAATGTTTGTAGGTTACTCTAAATCAAACTCTGACAGTCTTGCAATGGCACACAAAAACATGCAACAATAATGAATACTTAGAAAGACACTGCCATACATCAACATGAACACAACTGTGAGACACAGATATACCAAGGTTGTGAAACTTTACTGAGTTGTCTGTACAGCACTGCCAATGTAAGCACATGGTGGCAAGTTCACAAACTTAATTGTCAGACTTTGTACCTATATTAGTAATGCTCAAACTTTTTGGTCTCACATCTCCTTCACAGTTGCAAGAATAACTAAGGACCACAACAAGCTTGAGATTGTGTAGGTTATGACCCCAACTTGTGAAGTCCCCTTTCCTGTTATCTCATCTTCTTCTACTGTTAAAGTTATAGGAGTCGATTCCTGCATACATCATTCACGAGTAAAGTCCTGGAACCCTCCATCTTCTACGGAGGCAGGCACTGAAGACAGCCAACCACAGATCACCTACACTTGTGAGCCAAAAGAAAATTTGAAGTTATTATTTAGGAAACAGCAAGAAAAATCCTAATATGGTTTTCTTTTAGCATCACTGAATAAGCTTCTGATCTGACGCTGTTCTACCTTTGCCTATTACTGATTACACTAATCAGATTTATGTTTTCCAGAAATGTCATCAAGCCACACGCAATAAAGATGGTTCCAGTCCATGAACCCCTGTATCACTCTTCCTCCAGAGAAGCCCTATCTGCCCTCTTCTATCATCACCCGATTCAGCAGGAAGCAGTTAGATCCAGTCTTTGCCCCTTTTCCCTAACAGCAGTTGGGGTTTCTACTCGGAGAGGGAGAACTGATGCAGGACATTCGGCACCCTAGCCAGCTCAGCAGAGCTGGCGGACCTGCCGCCTCCTCCTTGGTGGTGTCGGTGCTGCGGCAGCCAGCTGAAGCACCAGCGGGCTGGATGACAGGCAAGGAGGGGGACCTCCAACCCCCCACCAGAGGCTCCAATAGCCAAAAAGGCCGGACAACTGCCGAGGAGACACCTGTGCCTTGGTATCTTCTTCACTTTACACTTAGGATTAAATGTGTGACCTATGCCTAGGTCAATTTCATGTGAACTTCCTAGGCCTCAATTACATGAATGGACTGTGTCCATTCATTGATACATTCATTCACTTTGCCCCCAAGGAAGGGACTGTGTTCGTTCATTGATACATTCATTCACCTTGCCCCTGGCGGAAGGGACTGTGTTCATTCGTTTCCTGGCCAAGGAACCCATACACCTATATATACCCCAAGACTAAAAGCCTAAAGGGAGAGATGGGGAAAGAGCGGGAGAGAAACGGAGAGAGCTTTTCTCTCCCCACTTGAATTCTCTCTCTCTACCAGGAGCTTTAATGTTTTCTGTATTTTTTTCTGTAAATAAATTCTGTCTTACCAATGGGGGGAAAATGCCATGAAGGCTATGTTAAACAGTTTGATGAAAACATTTCAGATTGTATATGAAACCAGCACATTGTACCCCTTGATTGCACTAATGTATGCAACTGTGATTTAATAAAAAATAAATAAATAGAATCTGGAAATGACCCAAGATTCCATTGTTGAGCATGATTCTGATGCCTTTAGGGTCCTGAAAGTCATTAGATTTCCAAAGTCTCAGTCCTCCACTTATCTGAAATGGCTACAATCTCCCTGGTAATGTAGTTTGACCTATGAAAATCAATCCAGTGTGTGGGCAGTGCCTATGGTGTAAGGAGTGCCTATGGCACCAGCCCTATATACCAGGGGCAGCGGGTTCAAGCCCAGCCCCAGTCAAAACTACAAAAAAAAAAAAAAAAATCAATCCAGTGTGACTTTTCAATGTCTTTACTGCTTGATTTGTCACTAACTTTTGTCATTTCATCCCCTGTGACATCAGTAAAATCTATTCTCATTTCCACATTCAATTCTATACCTCCAGCTGGGAAGGTAGATAGACCTATACCTACCTAGACATGTGAGAGACCTGACCAGTGAATAATTTGGTGACCCTTCAAGCCAACACCTTTTAAATATTTCCTCAACATTTATTTAATGAAAGTAAAGAAAAACTGATTTTATATTAATAAAAATTGTGTACTATTCAATGCTCAATAATGAGGAATTAATACTATGGTCTTCAGAACCAAAAAATGTCTCAGAAGCAAATTGAATCATGCAAAGATGTAGACAAGAAATCACTTGAAAGTAAATTACTTATTCTCAATAAACAGCACCATGTCATGTATTTGTAAGTTTCAAAATATGCAATCACTCCAAACATCAACTTCCCACAACTGCCATTAGGAGTGGATCTCAGGGTTAACCGTACAGACGAACATGCAACTCACAGGTGCAAATTGTAAAGCTACTCAAACAAGAGGGCAGCAAGGAGGAGGCGTTTGGTTTCTACTCTAGAGCAGTGCCTACTTTAGTGGGAGAAGAATCAATTTACATTTGGCGGGTTATAGAAAGTATCACATGCAAACCTGAATTAATCTATATTTCCAGGATGTTCTCATTGGCATGTGGGCTGCTTCCCAACCAACAACTCCCTAAATATAGCTCTGTCCCCCAACATAAGGTCAGCTATGGATTTCTCATCTTTTGCCTCTATTAATGAATAGGTGTTCCTGCCTCTATTTTCTCTCCCTTCAAATCAATTCCAATTAATCTGGTTATTGTGCCCTGATTGCCATTCAGTCACTGAAATCCAAAATGGTTTCTCTGTGCTTCATACAGTTCATGAAGTTTCTTCATGTGATGAAGAAAATGCAGCTGCTATACCTATGAGACATTTCTACAGAACTACAATTGGAAATTAGCAACCCCGATGGCCACTTCCTGTTACCCCCTTTCCAGGGCAAAGTGGAAGGTTCTCACCACTGCAAGGAATTTTTTTTCATCAGGAAGCCCAGGCAGGGCCCTGCACTCCAATCTTAGGAAAAAAAAAAAAAGAATTAAACTGAGAGATAACAATTTAATCCATCAAATGTGTATCTTGGAAGGAGATGAAATGAACTCCCTTTAAACATGAGGTAAATCCATCATGGGGCTCTCTGGAATGAACTTATTTAGAAATAGTTCACTTGCCTCCAAAGCGTAGGCGAAGATCATGCTGAATGAATGCCCAAGAGCACACTTACCCCATGGAGAAAAAGAGGAGAATTGAGACCTGATCCTGCCTCTGACAGCAGACAGATCACCCATGGAAGCCGTTTAGCCCCCGAGTCTGATTCCTCATCTGTAATGTCAGAAGAAAAGCCTTGGTCAATCTCAGGATTGACAGTCTTGACTGACTCAGAAAAAAGGACATACATCATAAACCAGCTCTCTTTTCCAAAACCTACCACTTCTCAGATGGGACATCAATAAGGAACTAAATTAATTCTCTTTCAATCTAATCACTCTGAGGAAAAATAATGCACCTTGAATGCAAAAAAAAAAAAATCACCAAAGCTGATTGTTTTACTGATAAGGAGAAAAAAAAGATAGTTCTTAGAACATTTAAAAAGAACCTCTGCAAGAAATCAGTGATGATGGCATTAACTTTTTTGTTAACTTAAAATCTCTACCCAATTCACTGTCATCTCCCTCTTAAAGGAAGTTCTGAAACTGTTCACATGTAAATTGGGCATCATTTTTCTCCCTTTTCTTCCCAATTTACGCAGGCATAGTCCTCAGTCCCAGCCCACTCCCACTGCAGAGACACTCTTACCCTGAGAGCCTCCTCCCCTCCGCCCTCTCCATCCCACTCTCTGTGGTTTAGGAAGGAACAGTCAGCCCTGCAGGTGGCTGTGTCAGGCCAAGCTCACCTCTTCCCACCTCCCTCCCTCCCCAAGTCCCAGGATTTTCTAGCCTGATTAGCCTGGTCTGGCCTGAAGACAATAGCTGGACCATGTTTACTATTGGGGTGAGAGCATCCACTGTGCCTTCAAAGCAAGAGCCCTTCTGCCTCTCTGCTCCCCTCTCTCCTAGGCTCTGCTCTGGCCTCTGTGCTCCTGGGAGGCCTGGCCCTTCAAGACACGCCAGCTTGCCTCACTCTCTTCTACACTAAGAAACTGGGTAGATAAGGAGGGCTCCAGGGCCCAGTGAGGCCCACGGATCATTCTCTCACTGTGTGTGTCCCCACCTGCCCTTCTCTGCCTCTGTCACACTTCTTGTGACTTGCCCCAAAGGGAGCCCAGCGCCCTCCTACACTTTTCTCTCTTTCCATGAAGCAGTTCAGCAAAGTAGTTAAGAGATGAGGCTTGGCCAGGACTGCCTGGCTCTGCCACTTACCAGTTTTATGATCTTGGCAACAATACATGTATATTCCCTGTGCTTCAGCTTCCTCATCTGAAAAATTGGCAGTTGAATCATTTTTCTATTCCATTTAGAACAGTGTCTGGTACATAGTAAGTATTCCATAACTGTTAGCTCTTACACTGTTTAGTTCCACTCCTAATATTCTTTCTGAGTCCACATTTGGGTAGGAAAGATGGCCCTAGCCCCAGAAAAGCAGCCTCTTCTCGCTTTTCTTCCCCCTTACATGCAGATTTCACCTGGTGACAGGTTAACTGGGGGCCTGCGTGCAGACCAGCTGGCAGTACCCTCTCTCCTAAACGTCCTTCCTCTACACAGCAGGCAGAGGGCAGTGTGATCCACTGTCTGCATTTGGGGTGAATGGGAGCTACCACACAGACCCTGAGCCAAAGCTGCATGTTCCAACCCAGAGTTTAGCAAGCTTTCTTTTGGGTTCAGCAAGCGCACTTATTAATAAAAAGGTCCTTTATTATCAGTCATCTGTTGTTTTCTCAGAAACTCCAGGTGTCCAGGCAAGAGCTGTTATCGGAAGCCAGAATGGGGCATTCCTGGGAATCTGGTCATAAAATCATTAAAGGAGCAAAAAAACACAACTTTATCCATTATGGGCCAGGCATATGGGAACTTTTCTAGATACTGGATATACAAAAATGAACCATACTCACCCCTGCCTTTGAGAAGCATATATGTGTAATAGCAGGTAAGATCATTTCTCTACAGAGTGGTTCTCAAATGTTAGCCAAACCCAGAATCCCCTAGATAGCTTGTTAAATCACAGGATGCTGGGCTCCAACTCACAGTTTCTTATTAATCATGTCTTGGTGTTGAGAATTTGTCCTTCTAACCAGCATCCAGGTAACGCTGATGCTCCTGGGATGTCAGGACCCCTGTTCTGCTCTGCTGCAGGTAAGCACAGGGTACATGGAGCACGGACAGCCCCACAGGGCTACAGACATTTATCTCTATGGTGCTGTGGCTCCACAGACTGCAAGTGCACCCAAATTATCCTTAGGGACTAAGGAATATTTCCCAGAGGACATAAGCCTCTACAGGATCCTGAAGCGTAGAGAGATCAGCCAAGCCTGGAGTGGGTGGCCTCTGAGTCTGGTGCATGCGTGAGAGGCCTGGGCTAGAACTGCAGGCTTAGAATCATTCATCATCAGAATGACTTGGAACATGGAATACATGGTTTACTGGCCTGTAAGAAACCTGACGTCCCATGCTGATTGTGACAGCATATGTCCAATGACAGTCCCATCACAGGACCTGGAAACAGGAGGAGGGATGTAGCTACTCCTGGGTGTGTGGTGACCTCTAGGATGATACAGGGGCCCCTGGGCCACCAAGGCCATGGCCAACGCAGGGAAGAAATCAGCAATTAGACTGAGAGCAGTTAAGAGAAAAGAGGGGAAATAAAAAGCAGAAGGTTAAAACGAGATATCTATAAAACCAAAGTTGTGACAGAAAAAGTGGGCACTGCAATAGACCTGCCATGCTGAGGTGATATGGTTCAGAGGAACTAGTCAAGCTCTTAAAACAACATAAATCTGAGTTCAAGTCCCAGAAGTAACTGGAATATAGTTGGTGCACAGTAATAGTTGTATTAATTGATATATAAAAATATTACCACATCCTATGAATGTGGCGGTTTGGGGACAACAATGCATGTGCTCTTAGGGTGATGGCACGTACTGTCTAGAAAAGAGTGTCTTTGTAAGCTCTTTGGCTCCAAGCTGTGGCCGTCTCCATCAGTGCGTCCCCAGCCCTCCGTGGAGGAGAATCCACATATTTTGTTATTGTTATTCTTGTTGATTTTTCCTGCATTCTAGATCCCTACATGGTCCCACTGCACAAATGAATACCTACAGATGACTTAACACATGAATTTGAGGACAACCAAACCAACAAAAAGAGCCCGCAGATCACACGTTTGAATGCTGTAGCGATGTGAAATTGCTAGAGCAGCCCTGCGTGATGTCAGAGAGAGCAACACTCGCACAACTTCCTTTAAATGTCAAAAGCTAAATTTTGAAGTCTGTCTGTGAAGTTTTACTTTGAGCCACAGGAAGGTAAGAATCACTCTGAGAAGTTGTGGCCAGGATTCTAAAGGGGTGGGGTATAACAAATAAGGAAAAGCAGGAAGTCAGACGCCTCCTGATCACTCCCCACCCGCGCACCCCCTACCTCTACTGCCATCACACCCGGGACCTCCAGGCAAAAGTCCCAGGGCAGGGAGAGGGCTTGCTGATTGTAGTTGAAACGTCCAGACCCATGTGAAGAAGCCCAAGGGCACGAGGACGAGGGGCCAGCTTTCCTGAGCACAGCTGAAGGGGGAGCGCGAGCTTTCCCAGAAGCCCCACGGCCCACCAGCTGCACACCCGCTGGCACAGTTGTAGACGCCACCTTGGCAATGGGAAGAGCAGATGCAGCTCCTGGAGAAGCGCTCACCTGGAGGCCCTGACCTGGCTCCGGTTTTCCTCCTGCCTCTGGCTTCATCCTGCACCACAATAGGGGTCATCCACATGTCCACAGACACCCCCCAAAACTACTGTCCCTTGGCCATCCTTAGGATCAGCTATATACATACTGGTGGCCTGGGAGAAGGCACACGAGACCCTGCAAGCAGACTGAGGGTGTCTGCCCGGGAATTTCAGACTCCTGGGCAACCCAAGTGTGGTCTAGAAAAAGAGCACATCCTCTTGTCCCCACTGACTCCTTACTAGAGGGAAGAGACGCAAGCAGGGGAGCATAAGAGGTGTGACCTCCAGCCTACTGAGGCCTCCCAGAAAATCAGGAAGGAGTCTAGATGGTACCCTGAGCTGGCACTGCTGGCTTTCCATGAGTGTGGGCAGTCTGGGAGCTCCCTTGTGCCCTGGTGGCAGGCACAGAGGTGGAGAGAGGAAAGCAAGATGGAGGAAGCCTGCGGCCAGGGAGACAATACCCTCAAGGTCAGGGCACTTGAGCCTGGAGGCAAAAGCAAAGGTGCACGGTGGGCAAGCAACAGCTGATCCCAGAATGGGGCCCAAAACTAGCAGGACAGTGACACCAGCAGTAGAAGAAGTTTGGGTTTGGGCAGAGGCTGGAACACAGAGGCAAGCAGTCCAAGACTGTTCAACACAAAGGCAAGCAGGCCAAGACCAGCGAGGATCCAGAAAACACAAGCAAAAGACCATGGGCCCATACGCTGGTCGCCAACCTGGAGGGAAGTAGGGGAAGGAGACACGGTTTGAAAATCCAAGCATATATGTGAAAGGCATGCGCTAACTGAAAGAGACAGTCTAAACTGGAAAGGACTCAGATACTAGCAGCCCAGACACTGAGCTCTTCCCCCACCCTCCTATCCTCTTCTACCCCACAGGAGGTGTTCCAAAAGCAAGAACAGTTTAGGGCAGGCATCGCTTCCCAGCCTCTGTCACATGACGGCTCTGATAAAAAACTATACTTGTGTGGGCCACGGAGGAAAAAAGGAAAGGCAGCAAGTGTAGGACTCCTGGCCCTGCCAAGCTGCCCTGAGGAGAACACACAAGATCTCAGCACCCCTGCTAGAAAATTAAGAACCCGCACATCCCTCTATACATACAAGTCATCACTTACACACTTGTCGGCCTGACTACAGGATGAGTGAATGAATGAATGGATAAATGAATCCACATCCCATCAATTTCTGACTGAATAAATTCAGTCAAGGTAGTTAACTTCCCAGTTACCCTTACAAATGTAGAGTTAATAATAGTTACCTTGAAAACTAATTTGTGAAGATTAAATGAAGCAAGGGATATGTAGCCTTTAGGGCAATTAGTATAAAGTCAGTCACCGTTAGCTTTTCCTGGCCCGTTTCTCCCTGTCCTCTCTAAGGAATAAATTAGCTAAACGGGCAAATCTTGGCTTCTTGCCTCTGAGCCTTAGGGCCCCTCCCCGATTGCTTTAGGGTACTCTGCCGGCCTGCTGAGCTACAAATCTCTCTCGCCCTGCCAGCCTATTGAGTACCCAATATATTAAGTTGCCTTTTCTTTACTTTCTTTTTTTTTTTAATTTTTATTAAATCATACATTGGTGTACATTGGTGCAGTCATGGGGCACAATGTGCTGACTTTATATACAATCTGAAATATTTTCATTGAACTATTAACATAGCCTTCATGGCCTTTGAATCACTATATGATGACATTTATATTCTACATTTAGTAATTTTCACTTGAACACTTGTAAGATGCACCTTAAGTATGATCCCACCAATCACCCTCCCTCCACCCATCCTCCCCCCTCCCCTCCCCTCCCTTGCCCCTTTCCCCATTTCTTGTGCTATAACTGGGTTTTAGCCTTCACATGAAAGCTATAGATTAGCTTCATATAGGGCTGAGTACA